>ML814286.1:36290-63012 GCA_009831015.1 Picea engelmannii | reverse complement strand
TCCACACTTCTTCATCATTCTTCCATTCATCCCTTGCTTCTATTATCCAACCAGGTTGGATGATAGAGATAGCACAAAGAAATTCCTCAACATCTTCATCCTTTATTGAGAGTGCATCTTCCACAACATTTTTCTTCCCTTTTATGTAGATGATTTCAAATTCATAACCCAACATCTTAGTCACCCATTTGTGTTGCTCTTCTGAAGAAATTCTTTGTTCCAAGAAGTATGTAAGATTTTCATGATCTATTTTGACCTTGAAGTGCCTATCTATTAGGTAAGGCCTCCATTGCTTCAATTCATGTAGTATTTCCATCATTTCCTTCTCATAAATGGGTTTGTGTAAGTCTTTTCCCTTGAGTGGCCGAATTTCAAAAGCAAGGGGCCTTCCTTCTTGCATTAGAGCAACACCAATGTCATTTCCCGAGGCATCAAATTCCACAATAATTTTTTTTTTTGAAGTCTGGTGTGGTCAAGACAAGAGATTTGCACATTTTCTTTAAGTTGTTCAAAATCTTGAGTTTCCTCTAGAGTCCATGAAAATGCATCCTTCTTAGTTAATGCATTTAAAGGTGTTTCTAATATTCCATAGTTCCGAAAAAACTTGTGGTAGTAACTTGTCAAACCAAAAAATCCTCTAAGATTCTTCAATGTTTTGGGAAATGACTAGTCCATCATGTCTTTAATCTTGTTAGGGTCTACCTTGACACCTTCATGAGATACAATATGACCCAAATACTCTACCTCCTTCACCCCAAAGAAACATTTGGATGGTTTGGAATATATATGTTTCTCCTTTAGTATTTGTAGCACCTTGTCAACATGCCAAACATGATCTTCCCAAGACTTCCTATAGATTAGTATATCATCAAAAAATACTAACACAAATTTTCGAAGGAAGGGATTGAAAATGGAATTCATCAACCCTTGGAATGTGGAAGGTGCATTCATAAGGCAAAAAGGCATGACCAAAAATTCATAATGGCCTTCATGAGTTTTGAATGTTGTTTTTGGGATATCTTCTTCCTTCATTCTAATATAATGGTACCCTGAACGAAGATCCAACTTTGTAAAGTAGATTTCTCCATGTAGCTCATCTAACAATTCATCAATGACGTGAATGGGAAAATTATATTTAATGGTGATCTTGTTGAGCTCTTTATAATCTAGACACATATGCCATGATCCCTCTTTCTCGAGTACCATTACCACCAGTGTAGATTAAGAAATTTGGCTAGGTATACTAATTCCATCCTCTAACATTTCTTCAACCATACGCTCAATTTCACTCTTCTGGGCATAAGGGTATCTGTAATTCTTGATGTTAGGAGGAAACCTTCCAGCAATTAAGTGAATATCATGATCATGATCATGAGTGGGTGGAAGACCTCTAGGAATATATTCAAATACTTTGGAATGCTAACAATGATCCCTTGGAGATCTAGGGGAATAGATGGCTTAGATGTTTGAACATCTAGTGAGCATAGTTGTACAATTAAACCTTCATGCCTCTTTTTCAATAATTTTTCCATGCCATTAGAGCTTACCACCTTATTGGGTTTCCCTATGATAACCCTTAACTCAAATTCCTTTCATTCCAATGAAAATTTCATGAAAAGTTCTTGAAAATTAAAATCCATTATTCCTAATGATTGTAACCATTGGACCCCTAATACGACATCAACACCACCCATGGGTATATAAATAAATAGAATATCCATTACATATTCCCCCATAGTAAGATTGATATTATGGACTTTTCCTGAGAAATTGATAGTTCGTGCATTTGCAATCATTACTTGAAACTCTGGCACTAGATATATAAAGCAATTGAGAGCTTTGGCTAATTTACAGTGAATGAAATTATGAGTACTACCAGAATCAATTAGCACTATTACCTTTTTTATTTTTGATATATCCTTCAATATTGAGGGTTTGAGGAGTGCTAATTCCAGCCAATGCATGACATGATATGGTAGGAGTCATCTCTTTAGAAGAAATATCTTCTACATATTCATGTTGAGATGGTTCTTGTTCGTGTTCTTGTTCTTTTTCTTGTTCTTCTTCCTCTTCACAGTCTATGTAGAATAATTTATTCTCACCACACTTATGTCCCTTACTTTACTTGCCGTCACAATTAAAGCATAAACCTTTTTCTTTTGTTTCCTCAAATTATTGAGGTGTCAACCTTGTAGGTTGAGGTGGTTTAGAAGAAGGAACATTATTCTCTCGATAGATGTTAGGGGTGGTTCTTCTAGTAGCCATAGCCATATTTTTACTTTCAACCATATTTTTACTTTCAACATTTCTCACCACCTTGAATGCATTCTCCAATGATTTGGGTTCCCGAAGGCGGACCTCTTGTTGAATTTTCTCCTTTAAAGTTCCTATGAAGACATCAATCAAGTGCTCATCTGGAATATATGTTACCTTTATATTCAATCTTTGCAAGTTCTCAATGTGCTCCACAATTGAACCCTTTTTCTTGAGATTTATCAATTGGTTGAAGAAGGTATTGCTCCTTGTATCCTCGTAGTGTGCTATCATTTATTCCGTGAAAATTGTCCAAGTGACAAGTGATTTGCGAGAATAAAGCCATCGATACAACACAAACTGATTAGGTTCTAAATATAAGGACCCAATTTGTACCTTTCATGTGTGTGGCACATCATGTAGATCAAAGAATTGCTCCATTTGGAGCAGTTCTTGCATGCAAATTTCAATAATTTATTCATACTAATACTAATACTACTAATAATAATAATAATAATTTCATGTAGATAAAAATACTTGCATGCAAATTTCAATGTCATAACATAAGCTCTCTTTATTCATATATCTAAGGTATCTTCAGGTCTAGGTACGTAGACCTTGCCTTGGCTTGCCATGTCTGTTAAGCTCTAAATATTGGCACAATACCCCTTGATTGGGGGATATTAAATTAGTATTGTTATTTTATTTATGTCAGCTTGGGTCCATTAGTTGTAATTGTACCTCCTAGTCTCTTACCAAGGAGACCTTTTCATTTGGAATCATCTAGTATTTGTGAATTCATATGATGTATAAGGAGGTTTCCCCCTGAAAGAGGCTTATTGTATGAATTTTTTCTCTTTTTCAAGGCATTGAGTACTTATTTTGAGGTTTTTATGCTATTTTGATATTTGTTTCTTAACATTTGGTATCAAAGCTAGACAATCCTCAGGATTGGCTTCTTCAAAACAAGTCTTCTTGGAATTTTCTCTACAATTTTTTTTTTCTGGAAGGTTTCAGTGTCTGGAATTTATATGGTGTATAGAAGACATATAGAGATAAATTGGGTCCAAATTTCAGATCTTGGTTTATTATATTTGAGGAGATACATTCTATTCAAGTTAGGGTTTTTGACTAGTCCTGAAACTAATCTGAAACAGGTCTTTTAGGAATTTTTCCTCCCAATTTGGTTTTGCTTGGTTTCCACTTCTGAAATTTTTACAGTAAGAAGGTGAGATAGTGAAGTATCGTGTGTAAAAAAATCATCCTTTTATTTGTTTTAATAGGAAAGTTATTCTTTGAGGAAATTAGGGTTTTTGGTTGGTCCATATTTTAGTCTAAAACATGTGTTCTTGGACAAACTATTATATATGAAGCTAAAGACCTCAAAATAGAGTGAGACCTATTCCATTTTTTATTGAATGGACCTAAATTTTACTGGTACAAATTTCAAATTCTGAAGTGAATATAGTGACACGTCGCAGTGCATACAAGTTCGCTCTCCTAAAAGGGAAAAAAATCAGCACATCTTGGGAAAGTTATCATAAAATTCTCTTGGGGAATCCAATCTTGGTCTAACCTGTGGGGTTGGAAAGAAGACACATCAGGCTACCTCATGATGAAATTTTATATTGAGAAGGGTCGAAATTGTAGAGTTGCAACAGAAGAAAGGTCAGTTAGTAGAACGGTCTCCAAATTAGGGTTTTAAAATATGTGTTTTGTTTTTTGGAAATTTGCATATCTTTTGACTAGAAGATCCAATTGGGGTGATTCAAAAAGTGGGATAAAAGGAGTATCACATAAAATTGGGAGAATCTTACGTAGTTACATACATATTTCAGTGTCTCTAAACATAGGAGCCGTCGTTACTTGTCAGCGCTACAGTCCGAGGATAGTGTGGTTCTTCCATGTATCTAGAGTATATTAGAAGGCCCCTTTTGAATGGTTGTGCATTAGAAAAAATTACTAAGGATTTGATCTCCCATGTACCTAACATATATCTTGAGACCCCCTATAATCTCGAGACCAACCGAGTAAACCATTTGGTCGTCTTGTTTCTATAGTACACCGATAAAAACACTTTGGGAGATCACTCTCTAGTACCTGGGTAGTCGAATAGTATGGCTAAGGGAATGGTAAATCATCCTTATTTAATTCCCTTAGATATTGGGCTAAGTACTATTGTTGGAACCCACACATATATCAGAGAGCTATATCACATGACACTTCGATGTCTATGAGGACCTTTGTCTAAGACAATTAGGAATTCCTACATTGCAGTGATACTTGGCCAACATTCCACCAAAAGAAGGAATTTATACACCAAATAAGGCCTCAAAAAGTACTACTTTGACTCTTGATGAAGGTGAATAAATGCACAAGGAAATAGATGATTTACAAAAGAAGGTAGTAACAAAATATGAACTACAAAGGATGATGGATTCAACTAAAGCTAAGATAGAAGTGATGATGGATAATAAGATGGATGGCTTAAAAGGGGATATCATGGAAGGGTTGAAAAAGTTTCTAATAGAGAGGCCACCTAAAAGTGACAATGTATGCCATGAAATTCATGATGAGGACACAAGGAAGATGAATGAATACCGGAGAAACTCTAGCTTTGGGTTGAAGACCAACCACTTTCCTAAGATCAATATGATGAAGTTTGATCTACATGAAGATACCTTAGATATATGAATAAAGAGAGCTTATGTTATGACATTGAAATTTTCATGCAAGTATTTTTATCTAAGATGGATGGGATAACAAGTTGTAGAATTACATGCTTAATGAATCCTTTGATCATAATTTTTACGTATTAAACTTGTTCATTTTTTACAAGCATTATTTTTTTTAGGAAAAAAAAAGGTATGATACATGAATGCCATTATTTTTTTATTAAATTAACTTGATAAAAAATTCTCTCTAATGATGAAAATAACTATATTTTTACAAACAATTGGTTTTATTAATATCATAATGAAATTACCTTTTATATGAATTGTGGTTAGCAAAGGAAATGCATGGAAACACAATGTGACGCATGTCATGGAAAGCAAATGAAATGCATGGAATGGCATGGCATGGAAAGGAATGACATGGCATGGAAAGGAAAGGCATGCAAAGGCATAACAAGGCATGGCATGGCAACACATGGCTTGGAAAGGAAAGGCATAGCATGGCATGACATGGAAAGGCAAGGCATGGCATGGCAAGGCAAGGTGTGGCATGGAAAGACAAGGAATGGAAATTCATGGCATGGAATAGCATGGCATGGAAAGGAAAGGCTTGGCATGGCATGGCATGGAAATACAAGGCATGGAAAGGCAATGAAAGGAAAGGAATGGCAAGGCAAGACATGGCATGACATGAAAAGGCATGGCATGGCATGGAAAGGCAAGGCAAGGCATGGCATAGAAAGGTAATACATGGCATGGCAAAGCATGACATGGAAAGGCAAGGCATAGCATGGCAAGGCAAGTCATGGCATTTCATGGAAAGGAAAGGAAAGGCACGTTATGACATGGTGTGGCATGGCAAGGAAAGACATGGCATGACATGGAAAGGAAAGGCATGGCAAGGCATGACATGCCATGGCATGGAAAGGAAAGGCATGGCTTGGAAAGGAAAGGAAAGGAAAGGCATGGAAAGACAAGGCATGGCAAGTCAAGGTATGCCATGCCATGACATGTCATGGCATGTCAAGGAAATTCATGGCATGGAAAAGCAAGGCATGGCTTGGTAAGGCAAGGAAATGCAAGGAATGGCAAGGAAAGGCATAGCATGGCATGGTATGGAAAGGATAGGCATGGAATGACAAGGCAAGGCATGGAATGGCATGGAAACAAAAGGCATGGCTTGGCAAGTGAAGGCAATGCAAGGCATGGGCATGGCATGGAATGGCATGACATGGAATGGAAAGGCATGGCATGGCATGGAAAGTCAAGGCATGGCTTATCAAGGCAAGGAAAGGAAAGGCATGGCTTGGAAAGGAAAGACATGGCTTGGCAGGGAAAGGAAAGGAATGGCAAGGAAAAAGCACTTCATTGGATGGAAAGGAAATTTCTGATACAAAGTTAAGTCATATGTCCCTAGAAAAAATGTCTTTTATTTCTTGGGATGAGAAATGTTCATTTTTTTGTGATTCTTGTTTCATTGCAATCCAAATTTTGATTTGAAGTTTTTCTTGCATAATGTTATGGAAAGATATATATTTATTGTTGTATAGGTTAAAATGGGAAGCTACATAGAAAGACATGCAAGGAGGGATTAGTCTATTTTAGATCATAGTTGTGTTCTAGGGATTTGTAATTGTAACAACCTATAGTTTGGACTTAGAAGGTTAGAACTTTGATTTTTACTTATCGTAGTAGTTATTTGCTTAGTATTTGTTTGGTTCAGTTAGAATCATATAGAAATTTGATATGTATACATATGGATCTATTTATGTATAGTGAGATATTATTTTTATTGTTATGTTTTTATGATGATGATAGTTTTGTGATTTGTTTAAACATTCAAATTGAAATGTGGAACTTTGGTATGTGGATACTAGTTCAAAATTATGTTGTGGATACTTTGGMATGGCATGCATGGAGTAAGGCATGGCATGGAAATYAATAGCATGGCATGGCATGGAAAGGCAAGGCATGGCATGGAAAGACAAGGCATGGCATGGAAAGCCAAGGCATGAGATGGCATGGCATGGAAAGGCAAGGCATGTCTTGGCAAAGCAAGGCAAGGAAAGGCATGGCATGGMATGGAAAGGAAAGGAATGGCATGGCATGATATGGCAAGGAAAGTCATGGCATGGCAAGGCGAGGCATGGCAAGGCATGACATGGCATGGCATGTCAAGGAAAGGCATGGCTTRGCAAGGAAAGGCATSGCAAGGCAAGGCAAGGCAATGCAAGGCATGCTATGGCATGGAAAGGCARGGCATGSCATGGAAAGTAAAGGGAATGCAAGGCATGACATGGAATGGAATGGCAAGGAAAGGCATGGAAAGTGAAGGCAAGGCAAGGGATGGCATGGAAAAGAAAGGCATGGCAGGGCAGGCCATGGCATGGAAAGGAAATGCAAGGCATGGAATGGCATGACAAGGAAAGGCATGGCATGGAATGGAAAGAAAAGGCAAGTCATGGCATAGAATGGCATGGTAAGGCATGGAAAGGCATGGCATGGCAAGGAAAGGCATGAAATGGCATGGCAAGGAAAGGCATCGCATGGAAAGGAATCACATCTAAAGGAAAGACATGGCATGGCATGGCATGGAAAGGCAAGGCATGACAATGAAAAATCACTTCGTTGGATGGAAAGGAAATTTATGATATAAATTTAAGTCATATGTCCCTAGAAAAAAATGTTTTTTATTTATTGGGATGAGAAATGTTCCTTTTTTTGTAATTCTTGTTTCATTGCAATCTACATTTTGAGTTGAATTTTTTCTTGCATAATGTTTTGGAAAGATATATATTTATTGTTGTATAGGTTAAAATGGGAAGATACATGGAAAGACATGCAAGGAGGGAGTAGTCAATTTTAGATCGTAGTTGTGTTCTAGGTATTTGTAAATGTAACAACTTGTATTTTGGCCTTCGAAGGTTAGAAATTTGTTTTTTACTTATCTTAATGATTCATTGCTTAGTGTTTGTTGGGTTTAGTGAAAATCATATAGACATTTGATATGTATACATACGGATCTATTTATGTATTGTGGGATATTATTTTTATTGTTATGTGTTTATGATGATTATAGTTTTGTGATTTGTTTAAACATGCAAATTGAAATGTGGAACTTTGGTATGTGGATACTAGTTCAAAATTATGTTGTGAATGTATAATAGATGAAATGCATCATGTAAATAAACACACATTTTGTTGGGTATGTGTTATATTATTTGCATGACTAGTTCTAGTGTCTACTATGTTGTGTCGGGTGTGTACGGGGGAGATATCCCCCCTATGATGGGGTTCGAGGGCAGCGCCCCAATAATTTTATTTTTTCCTCAGGAAATGTGTCACATTTTTGTCTCGATTTTTGTGTCACCTCGATTTTTGTGTCCATTGTTGGGGATTTTTTCGGAACATGGTTTTTTCCTATGGTTTTCTATTTTCGGTTAAGCAATTAGGATTGTTGAATAATCTAGGTCATTGGGTTAGGGTTTTAGATTCCACTAGCTCCTATATGCATATTGTATTGTAAACAATGTATCACAATGAATGAATATAGAATATGATGGTTTTCCCGGTTTGGGTTTCCAGGGGAAAAATATCTGTGTAATGTGTGTATTTTCCATTGTATCTTTTTTGTTCTTTTATTGAAAATATGTTTGCATTAAAATATTCTACAAGGTTAAATATTCATTTGGTATAAGAGCTTTGTTGGATTCATGGGGACGCATTTTTAAGGGTTTGGCTCAGGATTGTGATAAACCTTGTTACAATGGGAGATCTGTGGTATTGATTTTTTAGGTGAAAAGAAATGGAAAGAAGTTAGAAAATGGAGATCGAGAAGTTTAATGGGAAAAGTTTTGAGTTGTGGAAGCTCAAGATGGAAGATATTTTGGTGGAAAAAGATCAGTGGATCGCAGTGGATCCAGGTACTACACCTACAATAACTTCAACAAATGACGGGAACAAGTTGGATTGAAAGATAAAGAGCACAATTCGACTGTGTCTCTCAGATTCAATATTACTGAATGTGTCATAGGAAGCTACAACCAAATATTTATGGGATAATTTGGGGAATTTGTATCAGTCTAAGTCCCTAGTAAATAAACTATTACTGAGAAAGAAATTGTATAACCTGGCGATGAGAGATGACTTAGTGGCAGAGCATTTGAAATCCTTCAATACTTTGGTAAGTCAGTTAGTATCTGTTGAGATTAAAATTTCAGATGAAGATAAGTGTATTAGTTTATTGTGCTCGTTACCATATGCATGGGATAGTCTGGTTGTGGCCATAGGTAGTAATACAACTGATCCAAAATGGATCCAGGGAGGCCTAAAAATCAAATTTCTTGGAATTATAAGAAATCAACGCCATTGCATCGGGCTCATCACGTCAATTCTGGCGATATATTTTTTCCAAAAATGGACACCGTATGCAAAAGTTATCACGTTCTGATTGATTTTCCAAACAAGCAAAAATGTCAACTGGTCAAACTCAACAATCAACATGTCGTACTGTTGACATCATCAAGACATGTTAGGTGACATCATGATGAAATTAGCAGGGACACATGGCAACACGAGAAGGTGACATGTGTCACTCATTTTTGGCATTTCCAGACATGATGTGGACCAATAAAAAAGTGACACGTGGCACCATACGAAGATGACATGTGGCATTGTACGGACACGAAAGATGGTTGTACAAACACTGACGTGGCCCAATGAAATTCCAACATGTAGTAGTATGGATGACAGGTGGCAGTGACATGGCACTAATCGAGAGGTTAACTATACATTGTGACAGGGTGAATTGGTGCCAGGTGGCAGGATCCATTCTTTACACGTGTCGTACGACGTTGACTGGATAGATGTGTTGGCAGGTTAACATGGCGGTCCACTGGGAAGATGACTGTGTTGGTGACTGGACTATACAGTCCAATCATAGGGTGACACATGGTCCAATCAGAGGGTTCCACGTGGCACCTCAGATTTGGCCAATGTGGGCCAGTTCGAAAAATTATTTTTCCCTTCGCAGGAATCGAACATATGACCTCCTTCATAGCCCAAGACTTTGGAACAAGTTCCAACCACCCTCCCTACACATGTTTCTTGGTTTTTTTTTTGAAAAAAATGGTTAATAGTATTTAATTAGAAAGATAGTGGCAGAGCCACTGGTGCTGATACAACTTTGGTGAGCCACACTCTATTGATCGAGTACCCTCCTGGAGGCTATACTAACCTTCCAGGGTGGGATGTTTTACACTTTTATTTACAGCAAAGGCTTCTATACAAAATTCCAATCTTGATGAGATGGTGCAGATCTCCCTTTCCTGATTTGTAAGCTGAATTACTTCTATGGACCTTGCTTCCAGTCACTGTTTAGCTGGGCCATTTTTTCTTCCAACTGGGTGATTCTGTCCTCAAGTTATTTCTTGGGATTCTTTAGTTCCTTATGCAGCTTTCCAAGATCCTCAGTGATCTCGAATTTAGTGGTGGTGATATCCCCTTCTAGCCTCTCCAATATTCTTCATGCTTCTATATCCAGATTTTGTAGGAAGCCTAGCTGGTAGTTGAACATTTGTTTTAACTTTTCCATAGCTTCATCCATCGCATTCAACCTTTCTTCTTTGGTTGGTTTGCTTCTCGAATTGGATGCCATTTTTTTCGGCTTCTTCTCCTTTCCTCGTGACCTACTGGTGTGCTCGAACTCCTCTTTGTTCGGTTGTACTCCTTCCTGACTGTCTTTGTGTGGGATTGGTGTGAGAGACTGAGTTCCACTTCTCGTTTTAAGTTGCCCCTCCTTCCTAATCGGATCCTCCTTACGATTTTCCAGATCTGAAGAGTATGGGTGACATGCTGTCCTGACTCCTCCCCCGTAGTAATCCACAACCTCATGATGTTGTGTGGTGTCCCGTCTATCCCCTTTCACTGTCCTGTAGCGCCTTAGTTCTGACGTTCTTTGGGTTTGGCCCCAACCTTCTTCCATGTTGTCTTTTCCTATGGTAGCTCGTGTCTTTTAATCTTTTTCGGGATTTCTCCCTTGGGTCATGGGATATCCATTGTGGACATAGCTCCATTTAGTTGCAAAGTTCCAGCAGTTAAGAAGACGCCTTTGTTGGCCTCAGCATCTGCTCGCTCATTTAAATTTCTTAATACATGGTAAAGATTATAAGACCAGAACTTCCCAAGTAGAATCTGTATTTTGTCGAGAAGGTTATTGAGTTTTGCATTTTGAAGTTTGGAGTGTTGGATTAAGGATTTGATTACTATCCGAGAGTCCCCAATTATAACCAGCTCCTTAATACTATTCTTGATTGATTGATTAAGCCCTTGCCAGATTGTTAGGGCTTTTGCTCTATTGTTGGTTTCGGTTCCAAGTCCCCAGGCGTAACTTAAAATTTTGTAGCCGTTGGGGCTTTCAAGTATCCCTCCACCCCCTAATAAGCCTAGATTCCCCTTGGAGGCCCCGTCGAAGGACAAAATATGTTTATTTTCCTTTGTCTTCCACTCATCAAACTCTTTTTTCCCTTTTTGTAGTTCCCAGGCTTCTTGGCCGGGGCTGCTGGCCTTTTCCCCCTCCCTGTCTTGAATTTTAAAATGAACCAACCACTATTCTTCTTCCCTCTCTAGCGCTCTAGAGTTCTTTATCTGGCAAAAGTGGGGAGCAATTTCACCAAAGAAGGCATGAATCTTGGTTCCAACTTGGGTTGGGATTCTTTTGAGGTCTCTAAAGAGTCTATTATTTCTTTCTAGCCATAATTTCCATGGGATGAACTTGGGAAGGACTCTCCATAGAGCATAGTTTTGACTGTTTTTTTTCGGTTGGAAAGGAAAGGTGGAGTCCCAGTGTTGGAGGAGGTTACTGGTATCTTGTGGAATGATTACATCCTTTTTCATTCCCAGTGCCAACCTCTAGACTTCTTTGTAATAATCACAGTTGAGAAGACAATGATTTGTGGCTTCTTCTGTATGTAGACAGAATGGGCATCTATAGGGGCCTTACCACCCCCCTCTTCTAAGGTTTTCTCCCGTTAGGATGCTTTTGTGGGCCAAAGTCCATATAAACATGTCGATCTTTGGGATGGACTTGAAGTTCCATATTGCTTTATAGATTGTTGGGTTTAAAGGAACATTGGGTTTGGTGTTGACGAGATGATACCCTTCTGCAGTAGTGTAGATCCCTGCACTCACTCCCCAACCTCATTTGTCTTTTCCCCTTTTTTTGAGGGGGGATTTCCCTTGTAGGCAGAGCTTCAAGACATTCCATTCCTCTTCTAATTCAGGGGGGCGGTTAACCATTCCCCATACTAGCCACATCTTGTGCTCATCGTTTCCCCAAATAGATATGTCCCAAAGAGATTTTAACTTTTGAGTGACCATCCACTCTTTGAGTCACACCAGATCCTGTCTTAGCCCAAGAGGGGGATCTCCCATGATTGAGTCTTGCTAGATATTGATTTTTTTCCCATTCCTTGGCACCCAAGTGAGATGAGGTCTGAAGAGGGGGATAGTCTTTTGACAGAGAGTGAAGATAGGGGAGCCTCTTTTCTCCAAATAGGGGTGTTCTATACATCTTTCCCTTGGACCCCTAAAATACTTTTTACATAACGCTTTTTTACTCCACGTTGGATTCCCAGTAACTAGATTCTAGAGCAACTTTGCCCCCAGCACTAGATTTTGTTTGTGAGCGTTTTTGAAGTTGAGACCCCCTTCCAGGATAGGTTTAGATATTTTCTCCCAGCTTATAAGGTGCATCTTTCTCCCTGTCTGTTTTCCCCCTTCCTAGAGGAAGTGCCTAAACATTGCTTCAATGTTTTGAATTATGGAGACTGGGGCCAGAACCAAAGAGCTTTGGTAGATTGGAATGATGGCCAATGCTTCCTTGATTAGGACAACTTTACCTGCTAGGTTTAACCAATTCACACCCCAGGAGGCTATTTTGTTCTTTATCTTGTCGATCAACAAATTCCAATGTGAGGCTCTTGGGGTAGACTTGAAGATTGGGACTCCAAGATATTTGAAGGCATCCCAATTGGTATAGCCATCCATTCCCAGTATCCTAGAAATTCCCAACATTTCATTTGGTGTTATATTCCAGCCATAGATCTTAGTTTTGGAATGGCTTATGACACTTCCTGATATTTCCATGTACGCTTCCAATTCTACCTTGAATTTCCTTGATGTATGCAAACTCGCTCCTCCCAAAAGAAAAGTGTCATCCGCAAACTGGGCATGATTTATGTCCTTCACCCCTGGTGCTATTATTAACCCATGGAAGTTGTTCTCAATCTGGGAGTGCTCCAGTTGGAAGCTCAGAACTAAGGCTTGTATTGCATAGAGGAGGGGGGAGAGGGGGCAACCTTATCTGAGTCCTCTAGAAGCTTGAAAGAACTTTGTTACCCTCCCATTCACAAGAGGGGCTATCCAAGGTGATCCAATACACGCTTTGATCCAGTTTACAAATGCTGGGGTGAACCCAAAATTTTCCATAACTTTAAATAAAAAATTGTGCCTAACTCTATCAAAGGCATTGGCGAGGTCGAGTCTTATTATCATACCTTTGTCTTTCCTCTGGATTCTTGAGTGTAGGGCCTCTTGCACTAGGATGATATTATCCACTATGTGCTTGCCTTTGATGAACCCTCCTTGGTTTTCTGGAATGATTTGTGGGAGAATTGTTTTAATTCTGTTGGCTATTATTTTTGTAAGGATTTTGTAGCTCGTATTGCAGAGGGAGATTGGTTGAAATATGTTAAATTGGCTGTTCCTTTTTCTTTCGGGATCAGCACTAGTAAGGCCGAGTTCGTTCCACCTCCTAGCTTGCTACTTGTTTGAGATTTCTGGATCATCTTTGTTAAGTCTAATTTTATTATATCCCAGCTCTGCTGATAGAATCTTGCAGTGAAGCCATCCGGACCTGGGGCTTTGTTAGGGTTCATTTGATCCAGTGCCTCCTTTATTTCATGTTGTGTGACTTCCTTAATTAGTCTGTTGTTGATGTCATCCTTGATGAGAGTTGGGATGAGGAAGAGTGGGTATTCTTTGGGATCTATATCAGTCCTTTGCATTTCTGAATAGAGTTCTTTGAAGGTTTCAAATGTTGTTTCTTTAATGCCTTCTGGATCAGTGATTGTCTGATTTTGAACTTGAATTTATGTCACTGTTTTAAATTGCTTCCTCGCCTCAACTTTATTATGGAAGTAGCTTGTATTTTTATCTCCTGCTTCGAGCCAGAGGCTTCTAGATTTCTGCCTCCAGTAGCTTTCTTCTTCCCTGCAGGCCTTATGCCATTGTCTTTGTAGATGATATTCTTGTTGTAGGGATTCTTGGGTGATCTCCTTATTTTTCTTTTTCAGTTGGTGTTTCCCTAGTTGCTTTTGGGTTTCTTGACGGGAGTTGATTGGGTTTTCCTAACCCTTTGCCCAAGTTTTTAGAGTTGTCTTTAATATCCTTAGTTTTTCTTCCCACGCATAGAAGGCTGAGCCTTTTACTGTGCCATTCTAGGATGTGGACACTAGCTTTAGGAAGTCTTTATCTTGGGACCAGGTTGGGCTAAATCTAAAAGGTATGGGTCCCTAGATTTTGTCAAACAAAATTTCTAAGAGGATTGGATTATGGTCTGAGACATTGTGTGGGAGGATCACAAAGGTGGTAGTTAGCCCCAACAACAAGAAGGATCTTTGGACTAGGAATCTATCCAATCTAGCTGCTATATGCCCTGGTCCTACCCTTTTATTTGACCATGTGAACTTGCCTTTCGTAGGCTTGATATCCTCTAGGTCCCAGTTTGACATTAGATATTCCACCCACTCTCTTGCTGGGTCTCGCACAATGGAGCCACCTTTTTTTTCCCCTTGAGCTAGGGTCACATTTATATCCCCCCCAATAATGATATTTTCTAGATCATTTAGCAGTAAATAGTCTTTTAGGGTCTCCCAACATTTCTTTTTTTCCATTAACAGTTGCGGAACATAGATATTGAAAAGGCTTACCACTCGGCCCATTGCTTTGCGGAGGAGTTTGGTGTGGATCCAATGCATGCTCATGCCTGCGATGATCAGCTCGAACTTGATGGTATTCCACAGGGTGCCTAACCCTCTGAAGGAACCTCTTGCATTTTCTACAATTCCTTAACTATTTCTCCAAACGTCAGTTGTAGCTTTGAGTAAGTCTTGGTTGTCCATATTGGTCTCTTGGAGGAGTAGGATATAGGTGTTCGAGGATTTTATGATGTCCTTAAGTGCTTCTGCTTTCATTTTTCTACCAAATCCCCAACAATTCCAGGAAGTTAGATTCATCAATTACCTTGGGGGGATGACTGGCCTCCTTATGAGGCCTTGGAGTGCTTCCTTGTCTGTATGACATTGATCAATTTTCTGATTGTTAGTTGCGATCCTTTTAGGTCATCTTTGTAGGTTTCTTTGTCTCATTCTTCTTTCTTGATTTCCTGCCTCTTCCTGTTTTATTTGGTGTGACCCGAGCATCGCTTGCGCCATCATACTCACTTTCTGACGAGACCTCCCCTTCCTCTGTGTTTGGAATTGCTTCCTTTCTTGGGGGGGAGTTCCGTTTCTCTTCTTATTATGTTGTCTCTTGGTTTTCTCTAACTTCAGGGGTCGAATTTCCATTTGTTTCTTCCACTTGGGCCTCTTCTCGTGATATTTCTTCTGCCTTTTCCTCCACAGTTTCCTGAACTAGAACTCTGAAGGTGTTCTCTCTTCCTCTTTCAGACTTATTTCCTGGGTCTTTGGATTGAATGAGGGTTGTCTTTTCATTCCTAGGGCCTTTAGATTTGAAATTGAATCTTCCTTTTCGTGGTTGTTGCCAGTCTTCTTCTCCTACTTTTTCCATACTTGGATTTTTAGGGCAATTCCTCTGGAAATGACAGTATTCATGGCATCCCCTACACTTGAATGGGATTTGTTCATAGTCCAGCTTCTGGTAATGTTTCCAGTCCCTGACCTTATGTTTTATCTCTTTTGGTAGTCCCACCTCTAGATCGACTTCCACACAGATTCTTGTGTAGGAGTATTGGTCTTTCGGGTCTGCTCGGTCGATGTATTGTCCCAACCCATTCCCGATCGCCTGAAGCGAGGAGGGCTTCCAACAATGGATTGGTATATTGGGTAGCCTTACCCAAAATGGGACGTCTTTGGGGACTTCTAAAGCTGGGTTGAAGCTTGGAGTCCAACGGTTCAGATAAAGCCCTTGAGTGCCCATGAAGTACGGCCCATTCCTGAAGATGAGATCTCTATCTTCCTGAGAAATGAATTCAAAAATAAAGAATCCTCTTCCCACTACATAGCAAGTTACACTGCTTTTTATCAACGGTCTCCAATTCCTTTGGATCCAGTTTTCTATGGTTTAGGATGAAGGCCAGAGCCCCATGAATTGACTTACCAGTCCTTGTTCTGCTAGTGAAACTGCAACCTTCATTGGGTGCTCTGGGGGGAAGTTAAACCTCAGGAATGGAATCAAGCTTCTTGATGAAACTGGGGGGATCCGCAGGGTGCTACTTCTTACCACAGGCTGCAACGATCTTTCGAAAAGAAGAGGCGGGAGAAGGAGGGGCCAGTGACTCCCCTCCTCCCTGAACAACCATGGAAGTCAGTTGAGGCGTAACCAGGCAAAACCCTAACTCGTCTCAGAGTGCAACTACCTGACACTGATCTATCTCCTACAACTGTTTCTTGTTATTCCATATGGAATATTATTTTTAAAATTTATAGTTGTGTGGAGGTTTGGGGATAAGCCCGGTCGGCAAGGGGCTAGCCCGACCAACCAGGGCCACATGTCACTCCATATAACCAAGAGTGAGGGACAATGATGAAGTTTGGGCATGGATGACACTTTGGCAGGGACACATGGTGCGCTTCATATGAACAAGAACCAGGAGCGGGAGCAGAGCGCAGGGGTGGATAACACTTGAACACATGGCCATGCAAACGACCAACACAAAAAATGAAGACTAGTGGCTTAATAGTTAGCGCCTATCTCGAGGCCAAATGGCATCCCCCAGGTGACTAGGAGCTTGAGTAAAATGATTTGGCATGCTAGTATGCTACTAAAGTGGGTTTTTAACTATATTGTATGGGTTTTTTTGGATTATCATGCTGAGTTTGGAGGATTTTTCCCATTTTGGGGGGATTTGGAGCCCAATTTGAGGCTATATATTGGGAGGAAGTTCGGATAGGATCCCCAACCAAAATCCTATATAAACCAAGCATTTGGGGGAGTTCAGAATAGGAGAAATGTTGAAGAATTCATGAAGCCTAATCCATTTTTATGCAGGTAAGTCATTGAGGAAGCGAACTTTGGAGGCCATTTATGGGAGCTATGCTCAACCTTTTTCAGTGTCTTTAGTTGTGTTGGATTCTTGAGGTCGAGAAGAAAAAAACCAGACCAATATTTAATCCTTTTGAGATACTTCTGATGTAATTTTTCAGCATTGAAGATTAATAAGAAAGCCTCCCCCACTAAGACAAAGTCCCAGAGACATATGCAACCTTGTCGAACTTCGTTATCAATATTTTTGTTATGGTTTGTTGTTCCTTGTGTTTACTTTATTATCTAAATTCTTTATGATGGATGCAATATTCTTTCATTAAGATCTTATTCTTTTCTTAATTCCTAAGTGGTTATTTAACACATGCTTAAAACTCAACCAAGTCTTTTAAAGATCATTTTTGGATCAAGTGGTATCAGATCATGTTGACAGTTGGTTGTTTGAGTTTGCATGATTACCAGGGAAAAGATAAGTCATAGTGAAGGCGATATTGTATAAGAAGATCCATAGACTGGATCGAGAAAGAGTACATCTTAAAGTGATAAGATGGCATCTGAAGAAGGAATGTCTCAGAACGAGATAGAGTTTCAAAATACTTTCTTCACCATGTCTAAGATGGTAAAGATCTTATATGATGATTACTTGGAACGAAAGAGGCCTTTCCAAGGGGAATATTCAAAACAAGACAAAAGTGAAGAAGGAGAGGATCCTCCTAAACCTCCTCCTTCACCTCCTTCATCTCCATCATCTTCTTCTTCCTCAATTATAAGTGCAACTTCTACCGCAAGAAAACATTCCCATAAACATAAGCATGATATGCCATTACTTAATCTTGATGTGAAATTTGAATTTCCCATGTATGATGGTCAAGTCAATGCTGAGAGGATTGATAATTGGGTCAGACAGATGGAAGTTTATTGTAGTGTGAAACAAATCAAAGAGAAGGAAACACAAATAAAATTGGCATCGCTTTGTCTTGCAGGCACAACACTCATTTGGTGGCAGAGTAAGTTGCAACATGGTATGCAACAAGTTGGTAATGTATTTCCATCATGGAAAGATTTTGTTTTTTCACTTAGAAAGAATTTTTATCCTTTGGGTTATAATGAAAAGGATTTAATTGAATGGAAAAGTCTTAAACTAAGAAAAGGACAAATGGTGCAAGAATACATAGATGAATTTTGTAAGATGGCATTAATTATAAATATTCCATTACATACACAAGAAACTCTTATGAAGTATATAGGAGGTTTACCTGCACATATTCGTAACATTGTATTTATGTTTGGAACTACTAATCTTGATGATGTTTATGTCCAAGAAACGTATATTGAAGTAGGGAAAACAAGAGTTGGTGTATCAGGGGAATCGTCTTCAAGGAAAGAAGACAAAAGAAAGGGGAATGGAAAAAAAGCAAATTTAGCGACAATGAAGGAAGGGAAGATCTCTTGCAAGAATTGCAAGAAAGAAGGACATGATGATCACCATTTCTAGAAATTGCATCTAGAGAAGAGACCAAATTGGTTCAAAGAACAGAAAGGGAGGAAAATAGTTGAAACAAAAACATGACCAATAGACTTGGGATATGATTCAAGTGATGAGACTAAAATTACAACAGTTGGTTTGACAGGTAAAATCGGTGATGGATATGATTCTAGAAGTAAATTGTTTCACACAAGGGTTATAATGAAACATACCAATATCAACACATTGATAGATAGTGGATCTCAATCTAACTTAATTTCAAAGGAAGTGGTTAATAAATTGGTATTAAACACTAATATGCATCATAAACATTACTCACTTAAATGGATAAGCAATAATCATAAATTTTACATAACAAAGAAACGCACTTTAAAGTTTGCAATTTCATCAAAGTTTGTGGATGAGGTAACATGTGATGTGGCACCACTAAATGAATTTGGAATGGTCTTAGGCATCCCTTATTTATATGATCGCAAAGAGATCTTCTACATGGAACATAATCAATATCAATTAACTAAAGAAGGAAATGAATATGTTCTACATTCTCATCACTTAAAAGCAAATCAATCTCTTCAAACAATGGAACAGTTAAGGAAGGCATATTATGCAAGCAACAAACCTATAATTGTGCCAAGTAAAGAAGTTGATCTTAATAATGAACATGAGATGGTTGTATAATGGAAATTCAATCATACTTTGCTTCAATATAAGCTAATGTCATGCAAGCACATCAAACATATTAGTTCATTTGCAGTCATATTTTTGATGTTACTGCTGCTAATGTTTTCAACATGGATGGTAGTGGCTTTAATAAGATGTGAATGAGTTCAAGTGGCTAGAAATATTCTTTCAGTTGTCATGTTTTTTCTGCAATTGATTATGATGCGACAGGTGCACAGGACATAGTTTAAAGACAAAGGACAAGTGGGGTGGTCTATCCTACACTTGATGACTAGTTAATACCCTTTTGGAGGACCAAAAGGTCTTAGTGGGGAGGCATGATCCAAAATGGATCTAGGAAGGCCTAAAAATCAAAGTTCTCAAAATCAGACGAAACCATTTCCATTGCGTTGGGCTCGTCGCACAGATTCTGGCCATATATGTTTTTCCAAAAATGGACATCGTATGCGAAAGTTATTGCATTATGATATATTTCCCAAACATGCAAAAAAGTCAATTGGTCAAATTCAACAGTCAATAGGACATACTACTAACGTCAGCAGTATGTCAACATGACATGCTAGGTGACATAATCATGACATCATCAAGGACACATTGTAGCATGAGGAGGTGACATGTGTCACTAATTTTTGGCATTTTCAAGCGTGATGTGGACCAATAAAAAAGTGACACATGGCATCGTACGGAGGTGGAAATGTACGAACATGATAGATGGTTGTATGAAAACTGACATGGCCCAATGATAGTATGACATGTTATAGTATGGATGAAACGTGGTAGTGACATGGCGTTGACTGAGTGGCTGACTATACAGTACGATAAGGTGATGCGACAGGTTCTGGGATTGACACGTGTCGTATGACGCTAACTAGACAAATGTGTTGGAAGGTTGACATGGAGGTCCACTAGGAAACTGACTATGTTGTTGAATGGACTATACGATCCAATCACAGGGTGACATGTGGCCCAATCAGAGGGTGCCACGTGGCACCCTGGATTTGGCCAATGTGGGCCAGTTCAAAATTTTGTTTTTCCCTTTGTATGAATCAAACACCCTACCTCCTCCATAGCCCAAGACTTTGGAAAAATCACCAACCGCCCACCCTACACGTGTTTATTTTTATTCCATATGAAATATTATCGTTAAAAGTTGTAGTTGTGTGGAGGTTTGGGGATAATCCCGATCGGTGGGGGGCTAGCCCGACCGACCAAGGCCACATGTCACTCCATATAACCAGGAGCGAGGGCTAGGGATGAAGTGTAGGCATGGATGACACTTGGGCAAGGACACATGATGTGCTCCATATGACTAGGCACCAGGAGTGGGAGCAGAGCCTGGGGGTGGCTAACACTTGGCCACATGGCCATGCATACGACCAATGCAACAACTGAAGACCAAGGGCTTAACAGTTAGTGCCCAGCCCGAGGCCATATGGCAGCTCCCAGGTGACCAGGAGCCCGGGTAAAAGGGGATGGCGTGCCAATATGCTACAAAAGTGGTTGTTTAACTATATTGTATGGTTTTTTTTAATTATTATGCTGATTTTGGAGGATTTTTCCCATTTTTTAGGGATCTGGAGCCAGATTTGAGTCCATATCTTGGGAGGAAGTTGGGATAGAATCCCCAACCAAAATCCTATATAAACCAAGAATTTTTGGGACTTGAGAACAGGAGAAATGGTGAAGAATTCATGAAGCCTAAGCCATTTTTATGTAGGGAAGCCATTGAGGAAGCAAACTTTGGAGGCCATTTTCGAGAGCTACGCTCAACCTTTTGCAGTTTCGTTAGTTGTGTTCGATTTGTGAGGTCCATCAGAACACAACCATACCAATTTTTAATTATTTTGAGATATTTTTGATGTAATTTTTCATCATTTAATATTAATAAGAAAGCCTCCCCCACTGAGACAAAGGCCTGGAGACGTAGGTAACCTTACCGAAATCTGTTATCAAGATTGTTGTTATGGTTTGTTGCTCCTTATGTTTACTTTATGATCTGAATTATTTATTATGGATGCAATATTATTTCATTAAGATCTTATTCTTTTCTTAATTCCTAAGTGGTAATTTAAAACATGCTTAAAACTCAACCAAGTCTTTTAAAGATCGTTTTCAAATCAACAGTTGCCTTGAAGTTTGATGAAGTGATCCCATCCTTGTTGTTGGAGGAGATGAGATGGAAGAAAATTGAAGGACAGATAACAGATGCATTATTTGCAAGAGGGAACTCCAAGGAAATAAATAGATCTAAGTCCTCAAGTGGGAGATCTAAGTCTAAGGGAAGATCTAAGTCTCCCATAAAGTTTGTAAAGGTATGTTGGAGATGTGGAAAATAAGGGCACTACAATAAGAAGTGTATATCCAAAGTTGATAAAAAAGAAGGGATCTGAAGAATCTACTTCTACAGAAGAAAAGTCCTCCAAGGAAGAAGGAGGGGACGTGTACTTGGCTTCTTCAAGCACACATGCAGATCATGAGGCATGGTTGGTTGAATTAGGTGAATCCTTTCATATGAATCCCCACAGGGAGTGGTTCTATGAATATGAAAGGTATGATGGAGGTAATGTTTGTTGAAAATAAAAATCGCAACGAGGATTTCGCTCGCAAAGTATTGCTAAAAGCCTATTATTTATAAGCTAATGATATATATAATACTAGTGGGTGGGACCCCCTTATAGGTTGGAGGATCAGAGATAGTCTTGTTACACATTTTATGTTGTTGTTCGATGATGCTTACAGGGTTCTACATGATTGATGGTGAAATATTGGTTTTATTTGCGACAAAATAGGTGATGGATAATGCATGTTATATGTGGGTTTCGTTACTCTAAGCTCTAAATTCGATGTCATGATGGCTTATGTTAACTATTATTAAAATTTCTATTGGCACCTTGATTCTTACACCTGCATAAGATACATGTTAGTAACAACAAATAAGAGCAATGGAAAAGAGACCTATGAAAAAATCCAAGAAAGAGGAGCTATACTATACTATGCTATGCTATACTATGTGAAAATGAAATTAAAAGGATTATTGTTAGTCCTAACTAGCAATGTTAGTGGCTATATGATTATTATTGAGCTATCCTTGGCACACTTGATATACGTAATGGTATGTTTTGGAAATGGTTAATATGATATTGGGTGGCGCATTTGGAAAGCAATGTATGTTAGTTTCGATGCATGGATTAATGGTTAGTTGGTTGTCGTGTACTACGTAATTGAATGAAGGGAGGATGGAAGTGACGTCCAGTAAATTCACATCACTCCATACCTCTCCCACTGGCCGTCACCCAGCTTGGTTATAGTTCATTTGATTTTTGTTGTGATTAAGCTATGATATTCAGGTGTGAAGGGAACTGCTCGACCAAGCTCGCATTTTTAAGGCCATTTGGTTATAGGTATGTTTTTTCACCATCCATGAACTTGCTTTATTTATGAAATATATGTTGGCTTGGTGATGTATTGGTCTTTGTTTTTCTTGGGGCTGGAAACTGTGTAAACTCATGGTGTTTCTCTACAATGGTTGTTTATGTTATTCATTGCAAATGGAAAATTTGATGGTTGAAGTCGCAATTTTATTAACTGTTCTAAGTGGTGGAAGCCGTGACAGCTCTCTGTTGTCTTTATGGGGTTTTTTTGAAGGGTTTCATTCCATATGGACTTGTTGGTCGTCTCCTCATAGTCCTTGTAACCAAACCCGGTCGTATTTTTTGTTATGGGGTTGTTGTGTAACTTTTGAACCACCTTTGGGTCATTGCATATCGTTCTCCACCTGGTCGTGAGCTCATTTTATGTTATTGGTCTCTGCACAATTGGTTATGGTGGCTATTATGCCAAGAGTCTTTCTTTAGGGTTGGTTTCTATTACACAGCTCTGCATTTCTATCATAATTATTCGATTTTTGGGGAAAACCATGAGGGTTATTCCCATGCATGTTCTTAGTGTTGTTTATTGGCCAGTAAGGAACCTCTACTCCTCTGTTCATAGTCTCTCTTACCTGAGGTTGAACTGTCACCCTATCATACAAGCTAAGGGTTATGTGGCCTTTGTGTCCACAACATTGTCTCAAAGGGTTCTCACCTACTGTTGATAGGGTCGACTCCAGTCTCCCTATGTTTTAATGATCAAGCGAACCCTTGACTATTTTCTTGTATTCATTAGTACAGAGCCTAGTTTTGATTAACTCAACAATCACACTATGTCGGTTATCTGGTTGATTGTTATAGTTGTTGGGAAGTATTAACAATGGTTTTGATTATTGGCTCGTCTCTGTTGATCGGGTTGATTCCACAGTTGCAATCAGAAATGGTTATTGGTATATGGTCGTTGCATTCTTTTATTGTGACAGTTGATTCGATAGCTCAACATGGTTTAAATTGGTTGATTAGAGAAGTTGTAAAGATGAGTGAAAATGGGCATATAGTCGCTGCCTACTTGTGTTGGATTGATAACTCAGCATTGTTTTATGGTTTTATTGGGAGTAATTAGATATGTACAATCACATAAATGCTTCTTTGCGTTATGAGTTGGTCTGTATGTTTCATACAACGTGGTATAAATTGAAGTGATGGTTGTTGTTACTGTGTGCATAAATTGCTTGATCGAGATTATTGAAATTTAAAGTATTGATAGTTGTGGCTTGGTTTTCTGTTGTGTATGATTTATGGATATCGTGCATCGTATCATTTTATTGCACCATCATAGATGGGCATGGGTTTTTAGTACTATGGTTTCATTACAATTTAATTGTTGAATTGGTTAAAGGAATGGAATCGGGAACATTTTGAAAGAGCTTGTGTCTGTGTTTGATTTGAGGAATTAATTTATGGACAATGGCTAAGGTTTTGATGTTGAACAGAGTTGATACAAATGACTGTGTGTTCATTGGATTTTTGTTTAAATATAAAAATGGAAGAAATGAGAGGAAACAAAATTCTTTATACAGGATGTTTGAAGGTCATATTGATTTCGAATATGATGAGATTGTGTTAGTTAAAAGTGTTAAATATTTAAATGTGGATAGTGAATAAGTGTCAACACACATTAATTTTTTAATTGATTGCAGTAATTGTTTAGGTGGTGTTGGATCGTTTGCATTAAATACAGAATTTTTTTATGGATTGCTTAATTGATTTTATGAACAATATTGACTTTTTTCCCTACCATTATTTCACTTTTCACCCATTACAATCCCCTCGCCTTCCCATATTAATTATCCACTCCCTGCTCCTAAAATTTAATTATAGTTAAAGGAAACTCTGTATTATGATAGTTTAAGATCACATGGATGGATTACAGTGATATATTCTTTGGTTTACATTACAGTTGATTGTTTGTTGTCTGTGAGCAGTAATCATGATCTTTTCCCCCTCATTTTAACATTTTTCTCTCAATACAACCCCTCGCATATCCCAGAACCTTTGTTCACCCCCTACTCATTGACAACTATTAAAAAATTTGTATGGATTGGATTGCATGAGTCTGATATGTTGTTGAGCCAAATTTTATTTCATATTTTAAAAGAGTTGTCATGTATGGTTGTTAAAGAAACTATTTTCTAATCAATTATGCATACAGGAATGGGATTTTTCATCATAAGTAGTTATGGAAGAGGTAACCGAGGGAGAGTTAATTAGAACAGGGGCCTCAGAAGGCCAATATTCTCTATACACTTTGATGCAGACTCGCAAGAGTTAGGCCAGCTATTTCAAGCTGGGTTTTTTAACTGGATTGGGCAAGGAGTGGTCCAACCTAGGCCCAAAAGGCCTCCTTTCCAAGCCCCACAGGTCCCTGGTTGTAATATACTAGATATAAAATATATGAAGAATAGAAATAAAATGCTAGAAATGGAAGAATAACAATAATATAACCAAAACATTCACCATAATAGCACTGAAATGATAAGAGAATAATAACAGAAATAACACTTTGAATCTGAAAGCAATGTTCATGGGCCTCTTCGAGGGGGCAACCTCCAGTTGAGCAGAGCTCTATTACAACAATATCCAAGTTAGGTTTCTCATACCCTCGACTCCTATTTATACTAAAAAGAAACATCTAGAGGAAGATCCTTCTAGAAGCGAAAGCTTCTATTAGGTCTTCTTACATCCACCTTATTCTATTTTATTGAAAGGCCTTATTAATATTGACCTTTATTACATCCAAATATATTGTTCTACCTATGTGCGGGTTATGACCCTAACATGTCCACCCCCTTAAAAAAAACCTTGTCCTTAAGGCTTGAGATGAGGAAATTGTTGCAGAATGGTAACTGGTTCCCAAGTGGCATATGTTGGAGTTGTATCTTTCCACTGGAATAGCACTTCCTTGATGGTTCTATGACGTAGACAATGCTCATGTTGGTCCAAAATTTCTTCTGGATGTAGACAAATGAATCCTTCTTCAGCTAACTATGGAAGGTTGGTTTGAATTTGGCACTTAGCTCCAATCACCTTCTTTAAGCATGAAACATGAAAAACAAGATGTGGCTTTGAATGGCTGGGCAAAGCTAACTGATAGGCTACTTGTCCCACACACTTGAGAACGATATAAGCACCATAAAATTTGGGCACTAGCTTCTGATAATGCTTGGCCTTGAGGGAAGTTTGCTTGTAAGGTTGCAGTCGAAGAAACACCTGATCCCCTTCTGCAAATTGACGTTCAGAGCAACCTTGATCTGCTTGTTTCTTCATGCAATTTTGTGCCATGACCAAATTCTCTTTGAGTGTACGAGGAATAACCTCTCGAGCTGTAAGTGTTAGGTCAACCGCTTGGAACTTCAAGGCACATGGTAAGTATGAGATAACTAAAGGTGGCTTCTGTCCATATACTGCTTCAAAAGGATTCATGTGTGTAGTTGTATGGTATGAAGTGTTGTACCACCATTCAACTAAGGGTAACCATTGAGCCCATTGATTTTTCTTTTCCGAGGCAAAACACCTTAAATATGTTTCCAAACACTTGTTGACAACTTCTGTTTGGCCATCAGTCTGGGGATGATAAGTTGTGCTGAGATGCAATTCAGTGCCTTGTATCTTGAACATTTCTTGCCAAAAATTGCTTGTGAAAGTTGGGTCACGATCAGAAATAATAGAGTGTGGCATGCCATGAATCTTGAAGACCTGATCCATGAAAATTTGAGCCACCGTGGATGCTATAAATGGGTGTTGAAGGGTGCAGAAATGAGCATACTTGGAAAGGCGATCAACAACCACTATGATGACTGATTTACTTCCCATTTTGGGTAAGCTGGTAATAAAATCCGTAGAGATATCCTTCTAAATAGTAGGTGGAATCGGGAGCGCTAGTAGTGTGCCCAGAGATTTGACTATTTCTCCCTTGT
>ML814286.1:21320-36190 GCA_009831015.1 Picea engelmannii | reverse complement strand
TTCCCCCTTAATTAAAAAGTTGGTTGATTTTTAGTTAACTTAAATAAATAAATAGTTCAACTACTTAAACCAATTCTAATTTTCTTAAAGGCAAAAGGAAAGGGAGGAACAAGAGGAGAATAGAAGGAGAAGCATACTAAAGTTTTCTCTTTGAGTTTTTGTTGAGATAATTCAGTTTTCATTCATTCCTTAATTCATTAGAAGCCTAATTCTTTTTTATGATAGCAGGTTCCTATTGTAGACAACAAGATTCAGGGCTGAATTACGTCATTCAGACACTTGTTTTTGAGAGTTGTTGATCTATCTTTGATAGTCTGTGTAGACTTGTTTGTTTGTGAATTAGATTTCATGGCTGACAAAGGCTATTGTGTAGAGTCGAGTGGGAATCAATCTTTGGTAAGTTGATCCATCTTTTAAAGTTCAGTTTTTGATTTTCTGTCTGAATTCCTTTTGTATGTTTCATCGAGGATGTCTAAGTTTGACTTTGGTCCAAAACTTCCCCAGGAAATTTTGTAAAGAGAATGATTCTTTGATGAATTAGAATGAAATAAATGATTGATTTATGTCTCATCTGTTTTGATTATTGACTTGGTGTCTTTACTTCTGTCTCTATATTTATTTCATCATTTGATATGTTTAGAAAATTACATAAATAATGATTTTTTCAGCAAACTTTTATTTATAAAAAAGCATCCTAAGCACTTGTAAATAATACTTGTGAATTAGGATATAAATTTTGATGGCTATAAACATAGGGTGGTATTCTCATCTATCTTTCTTTAGCCAAGCGTGATCTGAAAATGTTTGAGTAAGATCATTTCATATTTTTTCCTCAACAATGTTTTCCTAGGGGATGACTCTTGACAACCAAAATCATAGGTCGAGGAAATTCAAGTTGAGGATCATATATGGAAGGATTAGAAGACTACCTAGTGTTCTGCACATCACAGGGTTGGACAAAAAATTGATTTATGTAAGCAAAATGGACAATGCAGGGATAAAAACAATATTTGAAAAGGAAACCTACAAGATGGTTAGAGGAGAAATGGTGTTGCTGAAGGGAGTTCAGTTTGGAACTCTATATAAGCTACAAGGAAGCACTATTAGTGATGAGTGTAATAGTTCCATTTTTCCTGATATTGGATTTGAAGAGGAAATAAATCCTATAGCCTCTAGAGAAAAGGTTATGATGTGGCATCAGAGACTGGGGCATATCGTAGAGAAGGGTCTTTGACTACTACACGATAAAGATATGGTTGAAGGTATGTTTAAATTATCTATGTATTTTGATTTATGTGAACATTATGTATATGGGAATAAAAATCGGGTAAGATTCCCCTCTAGTGCAACAAGGGTAGAAGAAATTTTACAGCTAGTTCACAATGATGTGTTTGGACCTGTGTCGATTCCATCATTGGGAAAATTTGTGTACTATGTCTCATTTATAGATGACTTCTCGAAGAATACTTGGATATATTTCCTCAAGAATAAATCTAAAGTATTTGATAGGTTTAAAGAGTTTAAGGCTCTTGTTGAGAATCAAACAGAGAAAATAATTAAGGTGGTGAGGAAAGATAATGGAGGAGAGTTCCATGGGAATGAATTTTAAGAATTCCTTAATAAGTGTGGTATAGAAAGGTAGAATACTACTCCATATACACCTCAATAGAATGGAGTTGCATAAAGGATGAAAAATATGTTGATGGAAAGAGCAAGGTGCATGCTCAGTGGTGTCAGGCTAGGGAAAGAATTTTGGGCAGAGGAAGTGGGTATTGCATGTTACCTAGTCAGTAGATCACCCTCATCAGCGCTGAATGACAAGACTCTACAATAGGTATGGACTGGTAAGAAAAATTCTCTCACACATCTCAACGTATTTTGTTGTGAGGCCTATGTTCATGTTCCAAAGGAAAACATGAGTAAGCTAGATAAGAAGGCTAAAAAGTGTATATTTATTGGGTATAAAGATGGTCTCAAAGTTTATAATATTTGGAACCCGGAAACTAAGAAGGTAGTGTATAGCCAAGATGTGGTATTTAGAGAAATTAACGATGTTGTTAAACATGAAGTCCTACCAAGTAAGGAAGAACCAGAGAAATAGAGTTTGATTTAAAGGATGATGAATCAGACTCTATAGAAGAACAGGAATCAAAATAAGAAGATCCTCATACTCCAGTATTGAGGAGATAGGTTTGAGAAAGAGGGCTACCGGAAAGGTATACTCCATATGATTTCTATTCAAATTTTTCATTGTCTATTATTGATGATGATCCTAGAACTGTCAAGGAGGCAGTGGATTCAAAGGATGGAAAGATTTGGAAAAAGTCTATGGATGAAGAAATGGGAGCCTTGGTTAAGAATGAGGCTTGGGATCTAGTAGAGTTTCTGACTGGAAGAAATCCCATTGGAACCAAATGTGTATTTAAAAAGAAGTTGAATGCAAAAGACAAAGTGGAGAAATAAAAAGCTCAGTTAGTAGCAAAGGGTTATTCCCAGGTTGAGGGAATTGATTTTGGTGAGATTTTTTCTCCTGTTGCCAAGTTAACTTCTATACGATTTTTGTTATCTATTTTTGCTGCATTTTATTTTGAAATAGAATAGATGGATGTGAAGGAAACATTCCTACATAGGGATCTGGAAGAAGAAATATATATGAAGAAACTGGAAGTCTTCGTTGTGAAGGGAAATAAAGAGTTGGTATGCAAGCTGAAAAAATCTCTGTATGGTTTAAAACAATCACCAAGGATGTGGTA
Source organism: Picea engelmannii (assembly GCA_009831015.1). Taxonomy (NCBI): domain Eukaryota; kingdom Viridiplantae; phylum Streptophyta; class Pinopsida; order Pinales; family Pinaceae; genus Picea; species Picea engelmannii. The sequence continues at coordinate 33,437 of ML814286.1, read as the reverse complement.
TCAAAAATTTGATACTTATATGCTAGGACTTGGCTTCACAAGAAGCAAAGAGGATCACTGTGTATATTTTAAATTAATTGGTGATCATTTGATTTATTTAGTCTTGTATGTAGATGATATGTTGTTGATAGGAAACAACAATGAGAATATTCAGGATGTGAAAACTCAGTTGTCCTCTAAATTTGACATGAAGGATATCAATGCTTCAAATTTCATTTTGGTCATGGAAATTAAAAGGGACCGGAAAAGGAAGAAAATCTAGTTAAATCAGAGAAAATATGTCGAGACAATATTGTAGAGGTTTAATATGCAGGAATGTAAACATGTCAAGGTCCCTATTCATGTTAGTGTAAAGTTATCTACAAATCAGTGTCCCAAGACACAAAAAAAGGAGGAGGACATGTCTCGTGTTCCATATGTGAGTGTAGTTGGTAGTTTTATGTATGCAATGGTATGTACTAGACCAAACATTGTACATGTAGTGGGAATTTGAGAAGGTATATGTCAAAACTAGGGAAGGAGCATTGGACAACAGTAAAAAGGGTTTTCATGTATTTACATGGCACTTCTAGCTATGGATTTTTCTACCAAGGAATACTAGGATTGAATAGAGTGTTGGGAATACATGTCTTTGTGTATGCATAACTGGTCAGAGATCTGGATCATAGGAGATCTACAAGAGGGTATGTGTCTAACCTATTTGGAGGAGCAATCAGCTGGATGAGCAAACGACAGGCTGTAGTGTCACTTTCAACTATAGAAGTTGAATACATGGGAGCCATTCATGCAAGTAAGGAAGCATTATGGTCGCAAATATTTTGGTTAGGCATTGTCTTGGTACAACAATTTGTAAGGATAGATTGTGACAGCCAGAGTGCAATTTTTTTGGTGAAGAAATTGACTTATCATTCAAATACAAAGCATATTGATATTCAATATCACTTTGTGAGAGACATGGTTGAAGAAAAGAAAGTGTTTTTGATGAAGGTCGACACTTTGAAGAATGTTGCAGATTCATTAACAAAATCTGTGAGCATTGAAAATTTCTCTTGATGTAGAGGATCCATGGGCATTGCTTCCCTGGATTTTTGACTATGTAACCCTGTAACCCCCTATATGCAAAGAAAACAATAAGTGGGATAATGTTGGGTATGTTTTATATTCTTTTCATGACTAGCTCTAGTTTTTGCTACGTTGCGTCGGGTGCGCAAGGGGTTTTTAAGGGGGTGATATTCCCCCTATGCGGGGGTTTGGGGGAAACACCCCCGAGAATTTTTAGTTTCCTCAGGAAACATGTCGCATTTTTGTCTCATTTTTCGTGTCACCTCGATTTTCCTGTCCATTGTTGGGTGGTTTTTCGGCATATGATTTTTTCTGATGGTTTTATATTTTCGGTTAAGGAATTAAGGTTGTTGACTAATCCAAGTCATTGGGTTAGGTTTTTAGATGTCGCTAGCTCCTATATGTATATTGTATTGTAAACAATGTATCATAATGAATGAATATAGAATATGTTGGTTTTCCCGGTTTAGGTTTCCAGGGGAAAAATATCTGTGTAATGTGTGTATTTTCCATTGTATATTTTTTGTTCTTTTATTGAAAATCTGTTTGAAGTAAAATATTGTAGAACGTTAAATCTTCACATTTCTTAATTGAAAATTAATACAAATAAGGATTCTCATGTTCTGTCCAAGGAAGTGGTAGCAGTAGATCCTAACAAGATCAGGTCTATCATGGAATGGCCTACCCCAAAGGATGTCTCAGACATCAGATCCTTTATGGGATTAGCAGGGTACTATAGGAGATTTATAAAAGGATTCTCCAAGATTGGTTGTCTAATCACTGCCCTCCAGAAGAAGGGGACAAAATTTATGTGGACACAGCAATGTGAAGAAGGATTTCAAACCTTGAAACATCTACTAACCCACACACTTGTGTTGAAAATTGTTGACCTAGAAGTTGACTTCCTTGTGTGCACAAATGCCTATAAAGAAGGGCTCGGAGGAGTCCTTATGCAGGATGGAAAGGTGATCGGCTATGAATCCCAAAAATTGAATGAACATGAGGTCAACTATGTGACTCATGATCTAGAACTGGCTGCAATAGTGCATGCCTTAAAAATGTGGAGGCATTACCTCTTGTGAAGAAAATTTGTACTTATGATAGATCACTGTGGATTGCGATATTTGTTTGACCAACCAAAGCTCAATGCTAGACAAGCTAGATGGATGGCCCTCCTTAGAAAATTTGATTTTGAAATCAAACACGTCAAAGGGAAAGAAAATATGGTGGCCAATGCCCTTAGCAGAAGCATGAAAACGATTCACCTGGTATCCATGAGTACCTACGAGACAAATGTCAAGAACAGAGTCAGAAATGCACAAGAAACATATTCCTTCGTTCAGACTGTGACCCTATACCTACAGCAAGAACCCGCTGGAGAAAAATATGAAGGCTACTAGATGACCGTAGGAGGTCTGCTCACTTACAGAGATAGACTGTACATTCCAAATTGTGATGACTTGAAGAGGTTCATTATGGATGAACTACATAAAAGACCATACACAGGTCACCCAGGATACGAGAAAATGATCACTGCCACCCAGAAACAATTTTATTGGCCTGGATTGAAGAAAGACATAGCCAAATATTTGGCCCAATGCATAGAATGCCAATAGGTTAAAGCAGAACATCGACACCCAGCAAGACTATTACACCCTTTACCCATCCCAGAATGGAAATGGAAAACCATTTCCATGGATTTTATCACTGGATTACCAACTTCAACCAAACAGAATGATGCCATTATGGTGGTGGTGGATAAACTGAGCAAGTCTGCTCATTTCATCCCCGTCAAATCAACCTGCAAGGTGATAGATATCGCCCAAATATTCATGAAAGAGATATTCCAACTGCACAGTATTCCGAACGAGATCATATCTGACAGAGACACAAAATTTACTTCCAAATTTTGGAAATCACTGATGGCGGGTTTAGAGACCAAATTGTTGTTCAGCACCGCCTATCACCCTCAAACCGATGGATAGACAGAAAGAGTGAATCAAATATTAGAGGATATGTTAAGAATGCATGTAATGCATCAACCCAGGAAATGGGAAGACTACCTTCCATTGGTAGAATTCGCCTACAACAACGGCTACCAAGCATCCTTAAAGATGAGTCCCTTCAAGGTCCTCTATGGTAGACCGTGTAATACTCCAGTCAGCTGGAGTAATCCTGTAAATAGGATTTCTTTTGGACCCGACATGTTGAAAGAAATGGAACAGCAAGTAGCTCAGATAAAACAAAATCTGAAGATCGCCCAGAACTGACAGAAAAGTTACGCTGACCAAAAGAGAACTCCAAGAGAGTTCAAAATGGGAGACCATGTATATCTCATAATTAAGCCCAAAAGGAGTTCCCTGAAAATGGGAGCTTGTTCCAAGTTGGCACCCCGGTATTGTGGACCCTTTGAGGTTCTAGATAGAGTGGGACCTGTAGCCTATCGGCTAGCACTTCCTCCCACAGTAAAAGCACATAATGTTTTCCATGTTTCATTATTGAAGAAATATGTACATGATGCTAACCATATAATTGACTGGTCTGTGATCCAGGTGGAACCGGAGGGAGAATTTCTACCATAACCCCAATGCATACTGGATAGAAAGGAAACCCTGCTCTGGAACAGAACCATTGCACAAGTCAAGGTGCAGTGGAAACATTTTGGCCCAGATGAGGCTACATGGGAAATAGAGGATGCCATGAGACAGGCATATCCGATTTTGTTTACTTCTGTACATGCAATTCATGTTAGTAGATAAGAACATCGAGGACAATGTTCCTTTTTAAGGGGGAGGGAATTGTAACACCCTATTTCCCCCAGTTTGTAAAAATAACTGGATTGGCCAAGAACTGTGGCAAACTCATAAATGTGAATATGTGATGTAAATGGACCTTGGGGAAAAGGTCAATAAATGTGAATAACATTATGAATTTTATTGCAGGACTACTGAGAGGGGATGTGCAGAAAAGGAGACCACAATGGCGGTGGAAGGCACCTGGAAAGGTGGCATTAACTTCCACCAAGAATTAATACCGTATTTGGACTCCAATGGCTCGGAGAACCAAAAGCGGCTTGCTAGCCCCGAATTAAATGTCTCGCAGGCTGGTAGGTAGATGGTTTAATGAGGGATGGGAGGTGAACCTCCCATCCGTAGAGCCGTCAGACCTGATCAGCGCGAGGGTAATCGCGCCACACGCAACCTCGCAAGAGGATAAGGCGTGGGGTAGAAGCAATTGGGGGGTAGATGCTAGGGGAGAACTCTGGCAATATGCAGAGTGAGTGATAGCAGAGAGGAAGGATTGCAACCTTCGCTCCTGGTCACTGGAAAACAGAGATGCAGTCTCACAGCATCGTGGTCTCAGCTCGGGGGTGGCTAGTGGTAAATCTGCTGGGAGTCGCTAATCCTACAGTTGGGTGGAAACGAGCACCCCTCTCAGCAGTTGCATAACCCTTGGTGTTATTTCTGATAAGTGTTTTGCCTTTGGCATCTTGAAATATATGTATATGTTCATTCTGATGATTATGCCCATAAGCTGTGAAACTGTGAATGATTTCATTATAAGAATGGTTGTATGGTATTTTGAGCAGTACTAGTAGTTGTATATTTGTATGAAAGGACTATGTATGGCTTATGTCCTCATGAATTGTTATTTACATGCGTACTGACCTAACTCAGACTTCACGTCTGGTTCTCGGGAGGATGACCTCCTTACCCACCTCAGGTAGTATCCTGAGTGAATCTCCCCATAGAGATACCCTCCTTGAAAATCCCATCAGGAACCTAGAAGGAGGACACGAGGGCGCAAGGCCCTAAGAAATCCCTGATAGTAACGAATTGATGGTCGAGATTTCATCGAGAAATCTGTGCTCACCCATGACCGTTATATTTGGTAAGAGGAAGCTGGAAGTTAAGTGCCTTAATCCTGATAGGTATTAATCGACGGACAAGGATCCATCGAGAAATCTACGGTCACACACGACCATTAGATTAGTAGGAGAAAGTAGGGCGTTAAATGCCTTACCACTTTGTCTTCCTGTATCTTTTGTGGGTAGTGAAGAGTTTAGGATCGTGGATCCCCAAAGTCCGTGAGATTATCTGGGCCGTGGATCTTTCCACATTTAGGAAGTCGTGGGGGAGCCCACAAGTTAGGAATCTGTCTGAGCCGTCAGATTTCGGCTGAAAAACCCGACAGCCATTGGATCTGTCAAAAGATACCCGAGGGTTAACACCCCAGTGGATAGGGACTTTCCAAGGTGGAAACCCCAGGACGGATCTAAGCCATCTGATTGACGGAGGCCACGTGTTGTGAGATCTCCCATTTTGGGAAATTGGGAATCACGGGATCGGGATTCCTGTTGACAAGAATTCGGGACTTTTCATGGTGAAAACCCCAGGACGGATCTGAGTCGTCCGATTGACGGAGGCCACGCGTCGTGAGATCTCCCATACCAGGGAATCGAAAATCGCGAGATCGGGAGTCTTGGCGACAAGGGATCAGGATTTTCCTGGGTGGAAACCCCAGAGCAGTTGTGGACCATCCGATTTAAGGAGGTGACGTGTTGAGAGATCACCCGTTTTGGGGATCGGGGATTCGGGAGTTCCGCTGACAAAAACTCGGGTTCTTTCCTTGACAAAATCTCGGTCCATAAAGTCCAGACAATAGCATCTGGCTAAGTCCCGATGGATGGACAAGATTCCTTCGAGAAATCTCAAGGTCCGTAACAACCGTCCGATGCGAGGAAGAGATGCCAGTTTTACGCTGGGATGTGAGCGCGCATTAGGGTAAGTAGCGAACAGATCTGGATGGCCAGAGCCCACCCGCCCAGATCTATGGTTGAGGATGCATTCCAGAGCCCCCTTGCCATTCTTCCTTTAATGGGGGGGGGGGGTCCGGAATAGTGTGGCATGTGGAGTGGGGCCCCTCCTGTCATGTCGACCACCATGTCGCGTTTCCCTCTTTGCCACCTGTGTTCCACTTAATCGCGCAACGGGGTCGTTTCTCATTGGTTGTTCTTTGGCCCTGTTGGGGATTTGTTCCTATTAGCCATTTGCTAACCCTGTAGGGATTCGCCCCATTGGTCGATCGCTAGCCCTGTCGGGATTTGGCGGTTGCCAAGTCAAACGACTCGACATCACTGTAGCGTCGAGGCACGAAACATGAAAGAGGTACTGAGGTTATTCAGACTGTGATCGTGACCCACGACCACATGGGAGTGGGGAGAGAGAGAAAGAGACAGCTTACGCTGGTCCTCCATGGATGTTTAGGGCCTCTGATTCGGCAGAAGACCAGAAAAATCTGACTTAGGTAGTGGGCATGTGACACTATTGCTAATCTATTCTACATATTAGCTCTAGAAGATGCTCTTGACTGCAAGAGGAGCATGCCTAACACATATTGATTGTTTATTATTTGGATGTGGTTGGATCAGATTAACTGGGTTTTGTTTTTCAACTTCAAAGATACCTCTCAAACTTATACACTACGCTCATGAAAAGAAGGCAAGTGAAATCAATACTTAACTACATTGAATCATAGGTATAAGAAGGAAGAATAAGGGAAACACAAAGTGGATATATCAATGTTACAACATGCTCAATTAATAGATCCATGGGACTGAGTATTCATTAACTAGAAGTATTTTCTAATTAAGAACATAATTATTTAAATGTGACTTATGCAATATAGGAAATTACAGAAAATCCTTCACTGGTCAATAATCTGTAAAACGTGGACTATCAATATATCCTACATTAACAGTCATCACACTTAAATAAGTAGAAAAAAATATGGACATGTAAGAAAGGCACAAATTGATCTTGATTTCACAAGAATCTTCAGTAATGATACATAGATTTATAAAGATGTAGTTTTTCAATACAAATATAAGACTCTAAAACCAATATGCTCACAAACACCATGACTGAACCTTGTCTTCCAAAAGGAAAATTCCCCATTTTACCATTTCATTTTCTTCATTATATAGATCCATAGGTTGATTACATGGTATAATAAGTTTCACAAAATAGTGGATCGGAGATCCTTCTTTACTATACATAGAAACAATAAAATTGATCCCATGTCTCATCACTCAAGATCCTATATTGGTGGTAATCATTTGACCAAGTGGCACCCTTAATCTCCTTGTGATATATAGATATTTGATTAGTTGAATATGTGTAAATGATAATTATGATATGCCAATGAAGTTGTTCCACTCATTTTCCATCATGGAATTGCACAAACTATGTGATTTTGACTTTTAGAACATTCGGTAGTGCAACCCTAATGTTTTTTGTGTATGGCACTACCGAAAATCCCGTGGTGTTAATTTCAAATTTCACCCATTGAAACACTTCCAAAACATAAATAGATTCCTCACACATTAACCTCTGTCTGCAATATTATCATGGGTTCCAGAATAAAAGATAATATTTCATTCACAAAATTCTTGAAATACCATTCATACATTCTTCATTTTCCACTTGGACACTTTTTTAGTCTAGAATCAAAACTTTAAAAACTAGGCGCACTTGGAAGTTGACTGATATAAACATATTGCTTAATGAGATCTAATTCAAGTTGGCTTCAAGATTTAGTTTCTTTGTTTATGTCATTGATGACTTGATTAATTGAGAACCAAATATAAAATTTGTCTATGTCAACAATTGTCCCTTCAATATTGCGTGTTGACATAGTCCTGGATTAACCACTTACGATTTTCTGAGGTTGATTTTTTGGTGGCAATTATTTACACCTGGGCATGCACCATAAAGCTCCAACTTTCCTTTTAGCACTTACTTGGCATGTGATACGAGCATTTCTTGACACCTGCTATATGTATTATTTTAATACATTGAGATAGTCCCATGTGCATTAGAAAAAATATGACTTTAGTGTTCATAATGTTTGATGCATCCCATTGACTTTGACGTGTAGTGCAAGACTATGCTCCTTCATTGGGTCACTCCTTGGCGCTTAGTGTGTGGGCGATGTCGATGGCCTGGTGATGTTGGTCATATATGGTTGGCACTTGTAGAGCATGGGATTTATGCTTAGAGTTCAAGATCAGGTTGGAAACCAAATATTTTTACTAAAGTCAACTAAATTTTGTATAGGCTCGAGAGCCACAAAAATTCAGATTTTAAACCAAAATTTCAATTATTTTTTACAAAATGTAATTTTTTTCCAATGACAAAATTAGTGCTAACACTGACTCCATGAGGGATGGTTTCCTCCCTGTGAGACATCAAGAATACACAAATCAATGCCTTATCTATTTTTTTTCTGCAACTTATTTTGCAACCATCCCTATAACCCAGCTCTTCATTCATGCTACAAACCAACTACATTGAAAACAAACCACTCTTCAAACTAAAAACAAACCATAATAGTGTCTTTTCTCCATTGGGATATTGAGTCTTATTCCAAAAATTGAAAACAAACTGTAAACAAATGCTCATACACCGAGCTTATTTATATACATTTCCTACTTTAACTAGCTCATCTTCTTTTCTCAATCAAGTAATGTGAAATTTCCAATACAACCATTCAATAAGAAGAGAAACTAATTGAATCTTGATTTCATCTTTGAGCACAAATAGCACTGAAGAAACCGAAAAAGCACAAATAATAATAATCTAAAATACTATACTTGCAACTCTGGAATTCCATATTTATAAGGACAAAAACACAAAACTCATGATTCCATTTTGACTCCATGTAGATGGCCACAGGATCAATAAAATCACAAAAAATACCTCTTCTTGTCGTTCAAAATGAATAAGCTTATTTTCTCCCTTACTGATTTTTTCTTTTTTTGGCACAAGAATGCCACATTCAAGCTCACTGATTTCTTGAAATTGTTGCTTATCATTTGGTGGGGAAGAAAAAATTGTGGAATTTTCTAGTAACTCATCATCATCTCCCTCACTACTTTCCAATGGTTCTAATTCATAAGTCATACACAAGCTCACTTTTGTAAAATTCCATGTGTATTGATTCAGAAAATTGATCCTCATGACTAGAATATTCATCATACTTGGGTTGGTCTTCATAAGTATTAGGAACAACAAATGCATCATAACAATAATTATTAGAAACATCTGATAAAATGGAAAATGCATCTATAGCCTTGTAATCATCAGCTTCATCCTCAATACAATGCTCAACATATTCCTCCTGAATAGAAGATTTGGAAAAAGATTCATGTATGATTGAATCTTTCTCCACCTATTCATCGGTAAAACCTCTTTAATTCACACTACAAGAATAATATCCTATTGTATGTTGAATGTATGATTCATATTCTTCACAACAATGCTAAAAAATAAGCTCTTTAGGAAAATATATCTTACAGTGATGATGAAATGTTGTATGAAATTCTTTTAAATAGGAAATGATAGAATAAGGTAAGGATTTGTACCATTGTCATGTGTCACCTTCTAACGAATGCATGGACATTTTCATCAATGCATGTTCAAGAATAATTCCCAGCTGATACATAAGTTCATGGAAACCAAGCAAATGTTCTGCAGTATTATCATCCTTGTTTCCTCTAAATCTAGGAAGGAATTTTTCCCATTCATCCACAGTAGGAACAACATTTGGAAAACCATGAAAATTAGAAAAATTAAATGGAGAAAACCTCACAACTATTATAGCATTCATCTGAGAATCAATTGATTTTGACATTATGAAACAATGAAGTCGTCGATGAATTCTTCAGTCATGGAGTTTCCAACTTAATGATCTACACTCAACCTTTAATGTTGATCCTTATTCACCATCAAGAATCAGATCTATTCATTGTCGTACACCCAAGGAATGATTTATTCATTCCTCCGCTCCTCAAGAACGATGCCAAAAGATGCTAGTGCTAGAAGATGTTGTTGAATATAAGAGGAACATTCCTAGAACATCTTGATTGTTTATTATTTGGATGTGGTTGGATCAAATTAACTGGGGGGTTTTCAGTTCTTATACATGATAGAGAGAGAGAGTTATGGGGGTCACAAGCTATGTATTTTTATTGTATGCCTATGGGCATATCTACTGTTATATTTTATTATCATAGATCCTTGAGAGCCTTATTATTAGTATGTAAACCCTTTTATTCTTCATCTATCGTTATCTACCTATTTGAATGAAATAACAATTGTTGAGTATCAATAATTGTTTTTTTTTACAGATTATTGAGCGGTAAAGGATTTACTGTGATTGCCTATATCTTAAAAGTTTCATTTAAGTATCTCTTTTATTAATTTGAAAGTATGTATGGTTAATGAATATTCAATATTATGGATATGCGGAGTTGATCTAGGATAGTTCATATTTTTTATTCATATTTGTCTCCTATTATTCTTCTACCTTTCACAACAAATTCAACCTGTCTGGTAACTGGTTTAATTGCCTCTGATTCATGAAACGTAATATATTAATCCATGCACAATGGCATTGATCATTGATCTAAGGTGTTCTTAAGTCCAATTTCCTGCATTTCTCTTTCTCAATCCAATCTATTTGATCCCTCATCCCAACCAAACATCAAATTGTTTTCAAGATGTGTTAGACATTCCTCTTTTGCAGTCAAGAGAAATATATAGTGCTAACACTACCTTGTCCTAGCTAGGAGCATAATAAAGTAACCGGGTGAGTTGTAAGTGAAACCAAACTCTACATAAGAACCCCACACAAGTAGCTAAAATATAAGTGTAGAATCAGAAACAAGTGCATACATACATATAACTAGAATAGTGTAAATTATATTTTTGCATACGTTAACAACTCAACAATCTCGGGACTTAAAGATATGAGAAAGAATAATCAAAACTGCAGAATAAAATAGAGTGCATAAGATCGTTCCATAGGAAAACAAGCATTCTTGTAGTCCATGTGAATAGCATACATCCCACTTGAAGTAGTTCAAAACAAACACAACTTCACATATAAATTCTTCCTTCTTGAAGAAACTGGCCCTGAGGGATTCTCAATATTCATTAACAAAGTATACGTTATTGAATTAGTTATTGGATCTATACAGTGCTTGAAGATCCCCCTATAAAATGGGCATCTTCTCTCTTTTATTCAATAGTTTGTAACTCATGAATGACTCTTTGTATTCTTCTTAAAGAAGTTGTTACAAAATTTGTTTGGTTTCCCTTTACCTAGTGACAAATGTACAATAAAGACAAAATTAAAGTTTGTTAGGAAAAAGAAAAAATAAGAAATATGTAGTAGCACTTTCTAGTTTCTATTTTGTCTTTATTCACAAAATTTTCCCCTGATGTATGTTTTCCACACTTCTAGATATCATATAGAGATCTTATCCTCTGGTAAACTAGATCTTCTAGTGTTGCATTGTGCATGGATATGCTATCTTCGAGGGTACTCATGTATTTTAACATTGATTCCATAAATGATTATATCATGTTGTGCAATTTGATGGGTTGTAGGAAATGTTGTTCTATAAAATCTATAGTGATTGTGGTGGTTGCTTTGACAAATGAACTTATGTGATTTGGGCTATCGTGCACCTTGTCTACTAGTTATTCTATGACCATTTTTTTACCAAGCTCATCTATTTGAGGTAGTCGACTGCCTTTAATCAATTCATGCACGGATTTGTGTATTATTGAGCATACTGCCATTGATTTAGTGACTTATTTGTCTGCTCTATTCCTTGCCTATTGGAAGCAATCTATAAAATAAAGATATGTCTTCCTTTTTGAGGTTGATTTTAAATATAGCTCGGTTGGTGTATCAAGATTCTCTGCAATCCACCTGTTGATGTCGTTAATGCCTTCTCGGATTGTGTTGAACTGCATCATTGTTTCTTGTATTTTTTTTTTTTTTATTTGATTGTAGAAACTGTTGGGCTCTAAAGATGTCCTAAAAACAACCTCTATGCATCAACCAAAGGTAGGTGCTGGCACAAGCATTTTACTTGTCACCTACGTAGGTTCTTACCTTCCATTTTCAATACCCAGCCTTCAGAGATGCAACACCTGTAAAGGAACAACAATCGTAAAGGGAACGACAATTGTTCTATTCAAA
>ML814285.1:208070-224246 GCA_009831015.1 Picea engelmannii | reverse complement strand
CAATAAGGAAGAATAAGTCAATGTAAGAAGACCTAATAGAAGCTTCCGCTTCTAGAAGGATCTTCCTCTAGATTGTTCTTTTGGATAGACATATTTAGTATAAATAGGAGTAGAGGGTATGAGAAGTTTTTTCTTGGATATTATTGTAATAGAGCTCTGCTCTGCTAGAGTTTTCCCCCTCGAAGAGGCAAGTGAACATACCTCTCAGTAATCAAAGTGCTCTTTTTGGTGTTATTCTGGTATTAGTCTGGTATTATTGTGGTATAGTTCCGGTTATATCATTGTTTATCTTCCATTTCTAGATAATTATGTATGTTCTACATACTATTTTATATTTGGACTATTACAAGTGGTATCAGAGCACCTTCCTCGGCAGAAAATTGTGGGTTAATTTCTTTTCAAGGTAGAGACGTATTCCAACGTTTTTAAGCTACAGAGATCTATCGTTACGCGCATAAATCCACGGTCGGGGATTAATACACGCAGGAAATACAAGTGGTACTTAAGCGCATATCTCTTGGTCGCGCTTGTAACCCCTATTGGTACCCCTTTGAGTGGTAGCGCATCAAACAACACCTGTATACTGATTGACCTAGATCTCTTGAAGCCCTCCATAGATAAACCGATCAGTCACCTAACTGCTATGGTGCCACCGAGAAAAACACTCGAGGAGATACTCTCTAGTACCTGGGTAGTTGGGTAGTATGACTAAGGGCACGGTCTAGCCTCCTTAGTTGGTGCCCTGAGATATTGGGTTGAGTACTATTGTTGGACCCCGAACGTATATCAGAGAGTTATAGCACAGAGAAAACCCTTGAATACCCTAACCCTTGGGATGGAAACAAAAACAGAACAGACAAGATCTATTGCCACATAATTGTGTCTCCTGCATTTGGGTTGAGAAATTACTACACATTTCTTCTTGTTAAGCATTTGGGCATTTCGTCACTGCAGTATTCTTTAGATCGGAGTATAACTCTGCAGGAGTAAAAAAAAAAAAATTTGGATCCTGTTGGCACCATTATTTGATACCTATCCCGTTGGATTCCTCTCTTCGCCCTTATCGCAGTCATACCTATCATGTTTTAGAAAAAAACAAATCTCGTGGACCCGACCCCCTTCCAACACCCTTATTTGGGCTTTACCCCATTAGATTCCACTCGTCACCCTGATCGTTGTGATACACTTCACCCATAACCCATTTTATGTGTAGTTCCACCCGCCCCTTTTTGTGCTCCCTCTTCATCATGGCCCACACCCATAGCCGAGACTTGGAAGCTCGCTTCAATGCCTTGCACTCTAATTTCACAGAAACCCAACAAGAAGTGAGACAACTTAGTTCCAATGTTACCATCGTCAATAAAAACATGCATTCCTCCATCGACGCCAAAATAGAGGACCTCAAAAAAGACCTCAAACAAGACCTTGCTACTGAGCTTGAATCTTTCAATACCCAGTTTGTCTCCTTCACTACAATGATCTGCACCAAGTTGCATATCCCTGTAGATTTTCCCTCATCTGACCCACCTTTGCAAACCGAAGGTGAAACTTCCTCTCATTCCCATAATTTTCAGCCCTGTCACTTTCAGCGTGACCTACACCTTCCATGTGTGGATGTGACCAAATTTGATGGCTCGGATCCCACTGGCTGGGTAAGTCAAATGGAACATTATTTCTCTTTGTATGGCATTACAAATGAGTTGGCCAAACTCTGGTATAGTGTTCTCCATCTAAATCAAGAACGTTGGTAATGGTGGCAATGGAGAAAAAAAACTCGCCAAGGGTATGTGGCTTGGACACACTTTGTGGCAGAGATTTATGAATGCTTTGACACTGACACCAACCATTTAGGTCGTTTGACAAAGTTGAAACAATTTGGCACAGTGGAAGACTTTATAGTCGCTTTTGAGCGATTGGCTTTTTGTACAGAGGGTATGTCTGATGATTTTTCCGAGAATGTTTTATCAGTGGCCTCAAGGATGATATTCGTTCCCATGTCCTCGTGGCTCGGCCTCATACCTGGGTGGACGCTACTAAAAGAGCTAAGGAAGCACAACATGTTGTCTCTTCTCAAAACCAAAAACCCTCCTTTATTCCTCGCACTAAACTAGTCACTCTCGCTTCTCCTTCTACTCCACTAAAGATCCAGAAATTGACCAGGGCATAAATGGTCGAACGCCAACTCAAAGGAATTTTTTATAATTGTGATGACAAATATTTTCATGGGCACAAGTGTAAGGAATAAAATCTTTTTATGGCCATCTCGGAGGATGTTTCAGAAGACAATGTTGAGGCTCCCCTTGTGGTCGTGTCACCTAAACCCATTGACATTTCCATAAATGCTCGCATTGGCTTCTCTGCTCCCCAAACCCTCAAGCTAATTGGTTACATTAAGCATAGGAATGTCATCATTCTTGTTGATAGTGGACGCACCCATAATTTTATTCATCATCGCATTGCCAAAGAAACTAATTGTTATATTCATGTCGTCAATTTTTTTCAAATCATGATTGCCAATGGCGAGTCCATCAAATGTGGAGGGCATTGTGAAAATGTATGTCTCAAAATTGGTCAGTACCACATGAAATCTCATATGTTTGCTATCGACATGGGTGGGTGTGACATTGTGTTGGGTGTAGAATGGCTAAGGACTTTGGGTCCCATTCTCATGGATTTTAAGGAATTAACCATGCAATTCGACCAAGAGGGGAAACAATATAAGTTTCATGGAATCACCACCGGTTCCCTGGAGATCATCAGTTCCCATCGCATGGAAAAGATGCTCAAAAAAGGTCATTCTTGCATTATTTCACAACTCCATGCCATTCAATCCATTGAGACACCCTCTGTGCCGCAGGACCTCCAATCCATCCTCTCTAAACATCAAGTGGTTTTTTCCACTCCCCAAGGACTCCCTCCTTCCCGTGGTGTTCATGATCATTCCATTCCCCTTGTCCCTGGAAGCCTTCCTCCCAATATCCTTCCCTATCGTCATCCCTTTTCCCCAAAAAATGAAACTAAGAAAATTGTTCAAGAATTGCTCAATGCAGGTGTTATCCGCCCCATTTCATGATTTGTTGGTGTGCTCCAAATTTTTGTTTAGCCTTTTCCCTTTCTTCTTCCAACATGAATAAAGTATCAATCATGTTTTGAAGGACAAAATAAGGTTTTCCCCTTGAAACCTGGGATAATTGTAGGGACGACAAGAAAATATTGGTTGGACGAATAGATATTTTCCCATAAAAGACGTAATAAGGTGAGGTACCCAATTCCTCCTTACGAGTAACTGCATCATCTTAGAGAGCATTGGGAAAAGCATTATGCTAGTTCCTATGATTTTTCGTTACTGCCTTTTTTAGAATCCAAAACAGATTTTTATTAGTTGATTCAACCACATCATTACCATGAGGATAATAATTAGAAAAATATTGCAGTATGATTCCCTTATCCAATTCAAATTCAGGTAATAAAGTTGAAGAAAAATAAGTAGCATTATCAAAAACAATAACAACAAGAACCCCAAAGTTGGTAATTAAATGTTGTTCTAAATATTGAAGATTATTCTCTGATTCACTTGCATTAAAGGAATTGCTTCAGCCCATCGAGTAAAATAATGAGTTGCAGTTAAGATATACCAATGTTGCTTTGATGAATGGGAATTCATCTCTCCTATTATGTCTATGCCCCACTACTCAAAAGGTATACTGATGGTAACACGTTGAAATGGTATCGAAACTTTCTTCTATCTTCCCATGCCTAACTAACAAGTTTTAAATTTCCTTATGTAAGCTTGTGCATCTCAAAAGCGAGTGGGTGTAACATCTTTCTCTTGCGAGCACATGTTATTGACTTATTCCTTGAGGACACTTGCGTGCAAGTGATCCAGTTATAGCACATGGTTATTATTCCGCTTATGGATTTGTATGATGATGTTGATGGATTATGATTTGATGTATTTGATATATATGTATTAATAGATGTTATTGATGAGTCTTCTTTGAGTGTGTAGGACACTTGACAGATTGTGGATGTCGATGGCATCAATGGACTTCCCTGGACTCTGGATTGAGTCAGGGAGTGGACTGTATTGGTTTGAGTATTTTGTTTATGCATATGTGACATATGATCAATTTTAGTATGATTTTGTATATGGATCGATGATAGTGTTTCGTTGATGGATGCAGGCTTACGATTGCTTGTTAATATGACTCACATAAGGAGTAGAGGGGCTATGCACATAGACCAGATATTGAGGGAGAGGTGTGGAAGAGTCCATGACACAGCCTGCTAGCACTCCATTCGTGGCTCGAATTGTAGGTTAACGATTACCTAGTTCGAGAGATCCACGATGTCGTGAGGGCAGACTGAGACAATTGCTCACGAAGATTTCTAAGGGGCGCACAATAAGGCAATGTCCTTATTCCTTAGAAGCCCTTACTCTCTCACAAGGTCGCCTGAGGGAGTGTTGACTCCGAGGGTTGGACAACTGCCAAAACTAGTCAAAGGCGAGTGGCACCCTTGGAGCACAGAGTGTGTCTTGAAGGGCACGTCGCATGATTAAAAAGTTGAATCAAAGGCACATGGCACCCTTGGAGAACTGAGTGTGTCTTGAAGGGCACGTCGCATAAATTAAAATTTGAGTCAATGAATCTAGGTGGCCTAGAAAACCCTGAGCGAATAATCAACCTTGTGAAATCTTGAGCATTGTCGGATCAATCAATTAATTAATTAATTAAGGATTGAATTTATTAATTATAATCCCTATAAGAGTCTAATCCTTTGCAAATAAAATTTAATTAATCCTAAGTCCAAGTTAGTAAGAAGACTAAAAACTAAATTTATAAATTAAATATTGAGGGGATGAAGTAAATCGATTTAATAAATCAAGGAAAATCAATTAAATCTAAACATTGATTTAATACACATATGTGTAACATGGGGGGAGAGGGGGGGAGGATGACGTCTGCGGTTTTTTTCGACACACAGGAGTGGGATTGTGGTTGATTTTCTTCGGATTGTTTACAGTTTTGACGATGACAGTCTTAACCTTTTTTACCCTATTTTTTCCCCTAGACCACTAATCCCTCCGTCCGCTCCTGCTAACTGCCATGGCCTCGTAACTGCCACTGTTCCCAGTCTCCTAGGTTAGCCATGGACAAAGGCTCAGACTTCCCGTCCTCACTTATATTTTGTGGTTCTGATGTCGTCGCTGCCACAAGTATGGGCACCTGGTGGATTCATGTCATATACCCTTAAGAACAAAAGGGGGTTCTTACTACAGAGCAAAGTTAACTCCCTCCTCACTAAAACACAGTAGACGACAAGAAATTGTTCTGGAATTATCTACACCTGCCTCGCCAGAACCGAGTCCTTCTACGGAGGTCACAGTTGAAAAGACCCAGATGGATCACACGCCAACCCACGAAAGGGTGACTGATGGACACTTAGAGATTACAAGCGCTTCCACAGCTGCCCCAGACCTGTCGGCTCCTGGGACCTCGGGAATTACTCCTTGCCCCTTTTCCCCCTATTACTGTTTTAATTAATAATTTGTCTTTAGAGGGTAAGGACTGGACGGAGGCCATGAACAAATTATCACTCAATTCTGTCTCCATAACCTCGTCTGTGGCCAAATAGGATAGATCCTTTGAACCTCCCCTGTTGGAAGCCCCCCCTCCCCCTAAGAGACTCTGCATCCTTGAAGAAAACTCTTCCTCCTATACACAGTCAGGGGAATCCTCTTCCACTCGATACTTCTTAAGATCCCAAACCAAAGCCGTAGGTGGACTCAGAAAAGAGGATATTACCTCCACTGACAGGGGAGGACGAGGGATAAAATCCTTCCTGTCTAAAGCACAATCAAAGGCGAAGTTGGATATTCTGGCTGGAACACAACAATCTATTGAACGGGCACTTAGAGCAGTGAAGCCTAGGGGCAAGGTGTCTTTATGAAGATCATGTCCTTCAACTACAGGGATTTGGCAAGAGCCCATAAACAATCTGCCTTAAAAAGGGTGATCTCTTTAGAACACCCAGATTTTCTGCTTCTAAGACAGACCATGGGAACTAGGGAGGAGGTAAAAGTTGTCTTGGAGCGCTTACTTCATGGGTGGATATTCACGACGGTGGATGCTGTAGGCAGATCTGGAGGATTGGCCACTGGATGGAACTCTAAAAAATTTCAAGTCCTTAACACTTGGGGTCTGGACTCAGGTCTTGGGATTACCTTTCTCCTCCCTGTACTAAAAGAGACAGTCCATTTACTTAACATTTACGGACCTTATCTAAACAGGAAACCATTTTGGGATACACTCCTAAAAAATTCCTTCTTTAAGGATTTACTAATTTTAGGGGGGGGTGTAAATCTCTCCGTAGGCCCCTCAGAAGTTTGGGGGGACAGTGCGAGACCCGACCCTTTGGCAGACTACTTCATCAACAAATTTGCAGAAGCTTCTCTTTAAGACCTAGCTCCACTTTCCCTCAAGCCTACTTGGAAGAACAATAGAATCAAAACAGATGGAATGGCAAAAAGACTTGATCGTATCTTGATTTCTGATAATCTTCTAATCAACTCCCTGACCTTCAAGCAATGGATCGGCTTTAGAGGTCTGTCAGATCATCATCCTATATTTTTGGAGCTCAGACATGATTTAGAAAAACCAGCTGGCCCTTTCAAATTCAACAGAACGTGGCTAGAAGATGATTCCTTCTTAAAGTTAATCAAGGAACACTGGACTCTCTTCTGACAAGACATCCCTCACTCGACAGCTTTTCAGTTTACTGAAAATTTAAGAAGAATCAAAGATTATGTAAAACCTTGGGCCATCTAAAAAAGAAAACGAGAAGATAAGGCATTAAAAGAAATTGAAATCAAACTAAAAAGGTTCTTTGATGATGAAGGGGACCTATTGAGCTCAACAGAGTCAAAAATCGGATTACTACACCTGGAAAAAAAGAGGATAAAGATGTTAAAAGAAATAGAAGAAACTTGGAGGCTAAAAAGCAGAGCTATCTGGTAGGAAAGTGGAGACGAAAATACTAAGTTCTTTCAAGCCTATGCAAAAGGAGGAAAAATATCAATAGCATTTGGCATTTAAAAGACCAAGATGGAAATTTGGAATCCTCTTTTAAAGGGATTTCACTCTTAGGGAAGAACTACTTCAAAAATCTCTTTAAAGCAGACAACCAAGCTACAATAGAGGAAGTAGTCAAAGTGGCCCAATATTTCCCTAGATTTGTAGAAGAAGAAGATAATCATCTTTTGATGAGTGAAATTACAGAAAAGGAACTCCAAGAGGTATTGCAAAGCTTTCAAAAGGATAAAATCCCGAGCCCAGACAGATGGACTATAGAATTCTTCCTAGGATGCTATGAAATTTTAGGAACAGATCTACTGAAAATGGTGGAGGATACAAGGATTTCAGGCCAAATCCCTCAGAGTCTAAATGCCACTTTCATAGCTCTCATCCCAAAAATGGATAAACCAGAGACTCTGGATGAATTCAGACCAATATCACTCTGTAACTGTGCCTACAAAATCGTCTCCAAAATTATAGCTCGAAGGTTTAAAAAAATCCTTTCAAAAAATATCTCGGAACAACAATTTGGGTTTCTGGAAGGGAGACAGATTCATGAAGCTATAGGTATAGTTCAAGAAGGCTTACACAGTATGAAGATCAGGAAATTAAAAGGGGCAGTGCTAAAAATAAATCTCTCAAAAGCCTATGACAGAGTTAGTTGGTTGTATATTCAGTTATTATTGACTCACTTAGGCTTTGAAGTACCGTTCATTACATGGATTATGAGTTGTCTTACTTCAACATCCTTTGCAATTCTAATAAATGGCTCAGCCTCCCCCTTTTTTACCCCTAAAAGAGGGCTCAGACAGGGTTGCCCCTTGTCACCACTCCTCTTTCTCTGGGTAGCAGAAGGACTCAACAGAGCTCTTACACAAAGCACCAATTAAGGTGAACTCTTGGGGATCAAAATCTCACAGACTCTGTCCCTTACACATCTCCTCTCCGTGGATGATGTCTTACTTTTCAGTGGAGGGACAAGAAGGGAAGTTGAGACTCTAAGGGACATTCTTACACTCTTTTCAAAAGCTACAGGGATGCAAATAAATGATTGAAAATCGTCACTCACTACTTTTCTGCTTTCTGATGAAGAAGAATCGGCTCATTTTAACTACTTTCCTTTCGAAAAAAGAGTTTTAGCAGAAGGTTTAAAATATTTGGGTTTTAAGCTAAAACCCAATGACTACAGAAAAGAAGAATGGAAGTGGCTCTTGCAAAAGCTGGACAAAAGAATAAATTCTTGGAGTCACCGTTGGCTGTCACGAGCAGGCGGATTGGTATTGGTCAAATCGGTTCTGGAAGCCATCCCTATATATTGGATGTCTCTCTCTTGGATCCCTAAAGGAATTCTGAATGCTGCTAGAAAACTCTCCTCAAAGTTCCTCTGGAGTGTCAAATCAGATTCACATGTAATTCCTTGGGTTTGTTGGGAAAAAATTGCCACACCAAAGGCCTTGGGGGGTTGGGGACTGAAAAACATCTTCCACTTCTCCAAAGCGTTGGCAGCAAATGGGGGGTGGCATATTCTAAATACCACTAGTCTTTGGACTAAAGTTATCCAACAGAATTACATTGCACTAGTTTCAATTGAGACCTGGATAAGGTGCCAACCAAAAACTACGAAAGGAGCTTTGGTGATCTGGAAAGCTATCATAAAATATTTTCCAATTATAGAAAATGGTTTAGCTTGGAATATTGGAAATGGAAACAAACTCAGGATAGGCTTGGACCCCTGTTCAGGAAATGATGGGAACCATTTACTTACCGAACAGTTAATCCAGTCGTTACACTCCAGGGACTTTTACTTCCTAAGTTCCCTAGCGAACACTAATCACACCACACTTTGGGCTCAGGGATGGAAGGACCCTTTCAGTTTGGGACTCAATGAAGAAGATACATAAGAACTTGAACACTTTATCCAAGGTCTTAAGGTTGCACAAATACGTCTATCAGACAATGAGGATGAACTTATTTGGGATTCTGCACCGTCTGGATCCTACACACCCAAGCTAGGTTACTTAAACTTCCAGCCAGATACACAGGAGACTGTTTGGTGGTGGAACAAATTGTGGAAATTCAAAAGCCCGGAAAAAACCAGGCTTTTTATGTGGAATGTTCTCTGAAACAAGGTCCCGACTTGGGATAACCTTCAGAAACGCAGTTTTGTTGGACCTGGATGGTGTTCTCTTTGCAAAACAGAAGAAGAATCATCTACCCATCTTTTTCTAAACTGCAGTTACATCCTCAAAGTCTGGCTGGAGATTTTGAAGTTGCTTAACTTACGGTGCTTGTGGGAGGGAAGGAACTTGGAACATTCCTGGCTACTGTGGTGGAATAACATGTCTTACAAACACCTAAAAGCACTCCCCCTCTTGGTCATTTGGGGAGTATGGATGGCACGAAACTCCATCATCTTTAAAGGTGTACCTCTTCCACTAGAGATCTCGGCAGCAAATAGTCTTGCCCACCTGCCCTCCTCCTCTCCATCTCCACCAAGCTCATCCTCCAAAAGGACACAAGAGTTAGTACTCGACAGGACTTCCCCCTGGGGAGTTTTTGATGGAGCCTCACAACAAACACACTGTGGAGGGGGAGGACTTCTCCACTTATCATCCACAAACTTTTTTGTTCTGACTTCAGGCCTTGGAACATGAACCAACAATTTTGCTGAAATAATGAGTTACAAACTACTCATTGATTTTGCCATAGAAAAAGGTTGTCGAAGACTTAAATTCTATGGAGATTCATTAAATTTTATAAATTGGATAAAAGGCACACAGAGATGTATAAACATAAGACTTTCTAGTTTGGTGGAAGATATAAAACGTTTACAGACAAATTTTGACTTCATTGATCGCCAACATGTCTACAGGGAAAAGAATAAAGAAGCGGACAAGAGGTTGAAAGAAGGGATCAGCTTGGGTGTGGGCCAATGGAAAATAGTTGAGCACCACAATGAATAGACTAAATAATATTGGCACAGTCCATTTTTCGAACAAACCTCAAGTTTTTGAACAGCACTTTGAAGAGCAGGAGCTTCTTCGAAAAGTGATTATAATCATATATATTTCAGGCATACATTATGCAATACAGAGGAATATACAACAGTACCATCTACAGAAGCAGTTTTGAACTAAATAAAATAACATACAGCCATAAGACTACAATGTAACAGAATACACCACTTTTTAGGTGTATATACAGAATGTAATTTTGTTCCTAAAAGTAATAAAATTACGCTTTTTTTCCAAGGAAAAAAAAATACACATATGTGCAAGTAATTACCAAGTTGGAATTTAAGGTAAGAATGGAATAAAGCTAAAGGAATGAATGGCTACACATAGTAAGGAACCTAGAGTCTAGTTAACACTAGTCTAACAAGGAGAAAATTCATATTTTAACTCAACTCAGATTTAGTAAGGCATGAGTCATTAATTGGAAATAAGGGGAATAAAGAGACAACTAGGAGTGATTTAAGGAGCGCTTTTAGGATGGGTGATGGACTTTATTTTTATTAAAATAAATTATGGAATTTTCTTGTGCAACTTATGGAGAGGGTGATAAGTGTATGGGGGAAATAATTCTTAATTAATTATTTGAAAAGTGAATTAAATGTGCAAGTGAATGTGTCATTAAGGAAACTCCTATAAATGAAATGGCCAAGATGAGGAATGAAACACATTGGTTATGGATAAACTTATGATGCAAAAATTTGACTGGTTTTACTTCTGAGAGTTGGGATACCCATCTTGAGAGAGAGTGGTGGCTCTACCTTGCGAGGCAAACTGAGAGCTAGAGAAATTCTGGTTGTGTGTGTGCCTGGCCCCTTTGCATCTCGGGGGGATAAGGGGAAAGAAGAGTACCCCTAGCGTTGGTTGGGAGGTACCGATGAAGTCTCAACAATTAGTGAGTGGGAGAAGGAAGGAGGGATGCCAGTAGTGGAAAATCGTCTCCAAGTCTATCTTCACCATTTATTGTTACGGTATTTCTTATCTAAACTTGAATGTAATGAGTTTGGATTATATATAGATGTAGTTTATTGCTGAGGTTGTATTAAAGTGATGTTAAGTTTTGCGAGTTACTGGATGGCTACAGAAATTTATCTTGAAATTGTAAATGAAACTATCGTAGATTTAGTGCATTTTATAATCTTAACTTGAAACAAATACTCACTCGGCTAATGAAATAAACTTACTTTGGGTTTTTGGGATTTACTCTGCATTGTTTTTTTCCACCCAATTTACTCTGATTTTTTTCTCATCTTCCTCTGCGATTGGGCATGGAAGTCACTGAGGAATATCTTGAACTTGACCAGTGTTTTGGTTGCTCTTCCAGCGAATGCAAGCCCTCTCCCATAGCGATTTTTCTAGTATTTGCTCATCCAGAGTTTCGTTTCATTCTTTTTGGATGCGCCTTTCCTTGGACGAATCTCCTAAGTCGATTTCTTATTCCTCTCCTGTGTGTGTGTCTTCCAGCGATGTCAGGGAGTCCCTTCCTGTAGCATTTTCCCACTGAGCTCTCCCTTCACGTTTTTATTTTAGAACTTATGCCAGAGACTCAAAACGGGTTGATCCCTTCATGTTTTTATTCCCTTCACGTTTTGATCCCTTCATGTTGTGCATGCTCTCGACCCACGGGCTCTCTCGTGGCTCCTCCTTGGTGGCTTGGCACTTGATGAGATGAGCATTGTGTTGAATTAGTGATTGGTACATCCCTTCATGTTTTTATTCAAAAACTGGCTTGATATCCAAACCGAGTTAATCCCTTCCTATTTTCATTCAGAGATTGCTCGATCAGACTATTAAACAATTGTCTCCTCTGCAATTTATCTAGAATCACAACCGCCTTTTCCCACTAGGAAATGCTTTGTGTTACCATTACAATCTAGGCTCGATCATGCTTGTTAGCTTGGTTGAAGGTGCTAAGAATTAAAATTAGTTGGTTCAGTTTCGAATTGGGGTCTTTCGGTGGGGTGAAATGAAGCCCATCGATTTCAAGAGGTATCTGAGAAGAATTTATCCTTCAACCATCTTATTCTATGAAGTTAAGACCTGGTTGACTAATTCAAAAGGGGGTTGGGTGAAGAATTTAGACGCCTATGTAGATAATATGTTCATCGTTAGAGGCATAAAAAAAATGATAATCTAGAAACTGGTAGGTTGAACAAAGCTATCTCAACCGCCTAGATAATCCAAAGGTTGTAGAGCTAACATAACCCATTATGTCACCCTTACAACTTGACAAGCTTAGTGTAGAACCAGTGGAACCCCTTCTTTAGAGATGCAAATCCTAATGTTAGATTGCTTACTATTCCTAGTATGGGAGATACTTATTGAGCCCTCAAGGATTTTGAGGAGTAGGCCAACGTATTTCTCATGGTTTTCAAGTGTTAGTACTTTCTAGATTAAAAATCATACCTTAGTTTTGTTTACGTCGGTCGGATGGATTGCTAATAAGATTTAAGTCTAGTTTAATGAAGAAGATTTAAGTTTAGTAATTAATTCTTACCTCGCGAAGATTGTAAAGTTGGCCTCCACGTTCCAAAGGGAGATTCTCTCGCGCCACGTGAATGTTAGTGTATGTTAGGCATCTTAGTGTGTTTATGTTTATAGTTCAATTGGGTTCATTGTGTATATCTGTGGAAACAATAGACCGGACCTGAGGTGCAATAAAATCTAACATGGATCCATAGCTTGGGATTTAAAGAGAATGAGATCATCTTGAGACACTTTGTTGGCTACAACACTAGAAGAGTGTTGTACTTGTTCTTGCTTTGAGCAGGTCAAGATGGTGAATACAATGAAGCTTGAGGATAGGTTGGAAGGGGAAACCAACTTCTGGGCTTGGAAGGCAAGGGTTATCCTTCTATTGGAAGAGAATGACCTCAAGGAGTATGTTGAGGATGTGGTTCCTAGCTTGACTGATCCAGTAGATTTGGCATTTCACAAGAAGAAGGAAGTGAAGTCCAAGCGGGTATTGCTAGAGTCTGTGAAGGACCACTTGATTCTTCACATTGCATAGAAAGCAATTGTCAATGATATGTATGATGCTTTGGTGGGTCTTTACCAAAACAATAGTATTAGCAGGATGTTGCACTTGAAGCATCAACTTCATATTGTCAGGATGATCAGTGAAGACGTGGTTGTCAGTTATCTTATGAAGATTACTCAGATCCAAGATCAACTCATAGCTATTGGTAAGACAATGTAGGATGATGAGTTGGTGAATGTAGCATAGAGAGGTCTTCCCAGGTCCGAGGAACCATTTGTGAAGGGGGTTTGTGCGTGAGATGGGTTACCAGAATTTGACAGATTATGGACTAATTGTATCTAGGAGTAGATCCGGTTAGAATCCAAAAATGATATGGATGGTGTAGTGAAGAGCCACAATGATGAGAACCAGGCCCTTGCAGCCCTCACTAGAAAGGGCATAAAGGGTTCTGAGGACAAAAGAGGTTTTTCAGGGAGAAGGGCTTCTCCCGAGAGAGAAGCATCTCCAGAGTAGAGATGGAAGAAGTATCTTAGTAAGATTAGATATTATGAGTGCAATGACTTTGGTCATTATGCTTCAAAGTGTCCACACCATAAAGGAAGAGGAAGAAGGAAGCAAGGATCAACAACAGATGTTGATGAGGTTGCAGACAAGTTCCAAAGGGAGATCTTGTTGGTCTTCGACCTTTCAAGTATTGTCTCCAGCAAGGAGAGATGGTTGGTGGATAGCAGAGCATCTTGCCATATGACAAGTGCTAGAGAGTTTTCTGACACTCTCATAGAGACTGGCTCATACTTATGAGTGGATCTTGGTATGGGAGCCAAGAATTCAGTACGAGGATCCAGTATTGTATCGTTCAATTGGATTCAAGAAAGATATTGAGGGTGTCAAATATGTTGTGGGTGCTGAAACTCAGAAATAATGTCCTCTTAGTCTTGAAGATTGAGAGGAAGGGCCATCATGTATTGTTTTGATATGGATAGGTAGTACTTGTGCCCAGACAGTCTAGCTTCAGACTAATAGTAGTTCTTGAAGTTAAGGAGGGAAACCTATATAGGTTGAGGGACCATCCTATGAGTGTTGTGACTAGTAGAAGAAGATAGACAGATGAGGAGGATCAAGTGGCTCCACGAGTGGTGAGGCAAGTGACCCCACTAGTGGTACAGGCTAAGAGGGAGCCAAATTTCATAGGGAGTCATACCTAAGGATCCAGGAGGGAGGAGCAACCTCCCAGGATTGGGTACAGGATAGTGGACAGGGAGCAGATGGCCCCAGGGGATGTGCAGACTTAGAGGGAGTCAAGTTTCAAGAGGAGCATGTGATCTTAGAGTGAGCCTGATCTCAGGGAGAGATAGTTGGCTCAGAGGGATAGATGGTCATCTTGAGGGAGTTCCCCCTCAGGTTTAGTTGAGAGATAGACATCTTCCAAGACTGACTGATAGGTGTCATGGGTGGAGGAGGACAGACAAGAGCTTCAGAGGTAAGAGGCTTCTAGGGCATATGAGACATCCAAGGAGGATCCATGTATTTCAACAGGTTATGTTAATATGATAGAGGAGGATATATAGGATCTTTTGAGGTAGGAGGCTTCTAGGGAATGTGAGACATGTATGGAGTATCCATGTGTTTTAGCAGGATGTGCTACAGTGATCGAGGATGTAATCAGTAAGACGTATTTTTCCTCAATGACTGAGGATGTGGCCAGTCAAACAGATTTTTCCTCAGTGACCGAGGATATAGCCAATCAGACAGATTATGCTTCATTGACTGAGGATGTGACCAGTTAGACAGACTGGAGAGATGGATGTATTCTAGTCACCAAGGAT
Organism: Picea engelmannii; assembly: GCA_009831015.1. NCBI lineage: Eukaryota > Viridiplantae > Streptophyta > Pinopsida > Pinales > Pinaceae > Picea > Picea engelmannii. Next base: position 209,353 of record ML814285.1, on the reverse strand, counting down.
GCATTCAACTAGACAGACGTGATAGAGTTCACGACCCATTTGTCGCAATGACAGAGGGAGTAGCCAGTTTGGACTATTGGAGTACAGATGAGGAAGCATACCACCTTGGATTTGGGAGAGAGGTGCTTCTAGTACTAGAGGTACATCCAACTGATGGTGGATGCGATACCTCCCTTGCTAAGAGGGAGTGTTGATTTTGTAGCTTCGAGAGGTATTCTCACAAGAGTCCAAGGTGTCAAGCATGTGGGAATATTTGTTGGCACCAGATTAGCCTTTCGGTTTGGTGAAAACCCCCTTATATTTGAGTGGGGGCTTCATGGGTTTGGTGATGAGAATCGTGGGCCTGTGTTAGGGCTTCACACCTGCAAGGAAATCCTAATTTGATGTTGACTTGTGGAGGGGATTCCTTGGTGACCCCCAAGGATTGTGTATAAAGGAGAGAGGTCATTATGAAATCTCATTATATCATAATATAAGAATGCAGTTAGCATAAGTGAGTCTGCACTTGTACTAGGAGGCTTGATGATTTCAGTAAAGGGAAATTCTGCTAAGGTGGAAAATTTGGCCTAAGTTTGAGGACTCTCTATCTTCTCTTGGCAGGAAAATGCACACCTCGCAGGTGGGAGAGAGAGACGATCTCAAAAGGAATATATTGTACGAAGTGGAGGGATCTGTATGAAGTGTTTGTACAGTTGTTTTGCATGTACAAAGGTTGCGGTGGGAACATTCATGTACATTCATACAAGATCTTATAGGTAGGGGTAGGTCAGTATAGGCTGACATCAGGTGGTCTGTAGCAGATTTGTGGGCAGATGAGATTTCCAGAATATCGTTGACGTTTGGTTTCTTGTTTGTATATTGGAGGACAAGGTTGTCCTCAGATTCAGTAATTTTGAGAGGACAAGTGTTGTGCTACTTATATGTTTAGTATAATGCACTCATTAATTATCAATCCGGGATTCATAATCAACAGAGTTACAAGACACCAGTAAGAAAGGTAATTCTAATGTTATGAGTATAGAACTATTCTAGACCAAGCATGTTGGAAATAAGACAAACTAGCAAATCAAAACACACTTTGGTTGTCTTTCACAGAGAGGCTATCTACTCCATTATGGCACATGCAAGTATGAGATGGAGTTATTTTGACAGATCAACTCTACTATCTGACCCAGAAAACTAACTATGCAATCACACTTCTGAAAGGGAAATCACACATCAATCATCAAGACATAGCATGGGTAGTTCAATAGTCAATATACTAAGTATGTTGTGGTTCACAA
>ML814285.1:115641-196769 GCA_009831015.1 Picea engelmannii | reverse complement strand
ATAATATGTCAAACTCGAATAAAAATAAATCTGGATCTTCAGTTGACATACCTCTGAAAGTTGGTAACGATGATAGTGGGATATTCTTCATGCTGATGTTTCTGGAAATATCCAAGATTGGAAACCTGAAGGTCTCAGTTTCATTGGTTGCATTTCCTTCTTCTTCTGCCATTCCACTAATAGATGGTTCAGAAACTGGATTTTGTGTGTTTCCTGAACGTTCAGCAGATTCACGTTCTGCCCACCCCAATGTTGATTCTTTTGTTTTAGGTTCTTCTTCTGGAGCCTTGATGGCTCCCCTTGAACTTTCTCCTGGTGGAATTTTTTCTACACCAGTGTCAGTTGGATAAGTGGGGGGGATTGTTTTTGAATCTTTAGAGCTTACAAATCTACCCTTATTATCTCTATATCTATGCATAAAATGGAAAGTTGATTCTTAACTGAATTGAGATCCTAATTCTATCTAGAAGGTAAGAAGGCAAACTGTCTTCGGAGAACCCCACTCTAGTGGTCGCGTGGCTCTTCACTCACGTCTTAAACATTTTATCCTCCTCCCTCAAGAAGCCTTTGAAATCATTCAAAAACTATGCAAATAATCTAAGCTAAAAATCACTTCCTACCATTTGCAACTCCCCGACAACGGTGCAAAAATGTTGTGCTACTTATATGTTTAGTATAATGCACTCATTAATTATCAATCCAGGATTCGTAATCAACAGAGTTACAAGACACCAGTAAGAAAGGTAATTCTAATGTCATGAGTATAGAACTATTCTAGAATAAGCATGCTGGAAATAAGACAACCTAGCAAATCAAAACACACTTTGGTTGTCTTTCACAGAGAGGCTATCTACTCCATTATGGCACATGAAAGAATGAGATGGAGTTCTTTTGACAGATCAACTCTACTATCTGACCCAGAAAACTAACTATGTAATCACACTTCTGAAAGGGAAATCACACATCACTCATCAAGACATAGCATGGGTAGTTCAATAGTCAATATACCGAGTATGTTGTGGTTCACAATGTATTGTTGTAAACTTCACTAGTTCTCCTCCAAATATGTTTGACTACTGCTGCCAACATTTACGTCCATGAAACAAAATCAACTTTATAAAAACAGAAACAGAACATATGCAAAACAGAGTAATTAATTATCTCCAAACAATCGTATGATCGAAATCCTAGTCTAAACTATACTGCTATCATCTGAAATAATTAAGATTCAGCTAATCTAACATCTATACTATTGAAATCAACTACTAACACTAATCTATAAGGATGACGACCTTTGTTGGGCAGTGGGCCCTTGCCGCTTCAACAGGTCAGCGACTGGAGTCTACAATAAGCTTTCTTCCAATCCACACATTCCTCTTACTTAAATTTCAAAACATAGAATTAAACTATGCTATCAACTCAACTCACATTCATTCATAAATGATCAAGACCTGGAAATAATTGACATCCTTCTATTAAACTTCAACTCAGAATGTGTTCTACAATATGTAACGTTGCTTCACATACTATGTTATGATAACTCTCTACTACCTCCACCATCCTTGCCATGACTATTTAAACAGTCTTAGTCATGAAACACAAGGAGGTGAAATCTTTAGAAAATTAGTCAATTGTCAAATTTATATATTTGGTTACATATTTTAAGCTTCATCCTCATGACACGAAGTGTATGAGGATGAAGCAATAGACAAACAAGCTTATCATAACCTTGTTAATGATTCAACAAACATCCAACAATTATCTTTAGTACGATCTGGAGCTAAACTTGGTATATTTTGCTTCCTATATCGGTACCGGATCGTGACAAGTGAGATTCGGTAAATGGTACTGGATCCGAACAGTGCACAAATGGTTGGTACCGGATCGCGACAGGTGAGATTCAGTACCAAATCTGAATGGAAGGTGCGCTTGGTACCAGATTCGGACAGTGGCAATCTGGCGCATAAGTACTGGATGGCTAAGCTGGTACAGAAAGGTTGGACTCATCTAGAGGTCAAAGGTTATACATGGCAAATTGAAACATTAGTACATGAAACATTTAGTCTCCTAGCTCAATAAACCACAAAAATGCATGAATTAATTATACTTTACCTTATGACCTCATCAATAGCTAATGGTAGTGTTCTTTGTCATTTATCCAAGCTTAGGTAAGCCAAAAAGGTATAGATGAGGAGTATAATAGGGTAGTGGGGATGTCAATTTAGAGGCTCAACAACAAGTTCTGTCCTCAGATTTGGTAACCTTAAGAGGACTAGTTTTGGTCCTCAGTTTTAGAGAATTGGATAAGTTACATAACAAAAATATTGTGTCTCTTGTGTATTGATGATTCTTAGATCTAGGAAAATAATGCACTTAGATCTAGACTCTCGTTTAACAAGCACTCCATGTGGTAGTTGCTTGTTATATGGTATAATGGAAAAACCTTGAGCAATTTGCTTGGTTCTTTGCCAAGTGACTACTCTCACAAAGCATCAAGGAGGCCATAAACATCTTTGACACTTAGTCCAGACATTGAAATATCTCGCTAGATCTTGAGGGAAAATTCTACATGTCCAAGCCTAACATGTTAATCTTGGAATATATTAAAATTCTTATGCTTGATCATTTGTTCAATGAGCTTGGGCTCCAATCTTCATCTACTCAGTGAAAAGAGTAGAGATGGAATCATACCAAGGCCTTAAAAAAATACAAGTTGGTAAATGGTTAAGGTAATGTATGTATTTTTCACTTTCTATTAGTCGTACACAAATCCTATTGATATAGATTATTGCATTATGCATTAGTTATACCAATGCTCACGCTAGGGTAACCACAAGGATTCATGCACACTAATATGGTGAACTCACAAGCATTGTCCCTCCTCTTGTATGTCCCTTCTATGGTTTGAACAAATGGTTTTAGGTCCTTGACCTAGCCTTAGGGCCTCACTTAATTAATTTTAGGTCATTAAGAGGTTTCTAATGGTCTTTGCATTGGTCTCATATCTTAGTTGATCACTTTTGGCCATGTAAACCCTCACCCGGGTCTTTGTCTAACCCGCCTAGGCATTGTTTGAATCCTTGCACCCAAATATTGCTAAGTTAGTTAGGAGTTCCCTTTTGGGATCATAGGCATCCTCTGAATTTGACAAGAGTACTTTATTTCTTAGTAAAACTTGGTCAAATTTGATATTCTCAACCCATATTGGTGTGCCCTTTACCCTTAGTGATTTTGTCTTACATTTTTCTTTCACATTAACATTAATTATCCATATTTATTTTCATACGTGGAACTTATTTTTGACTTAACATGCATAATTATCTACATTTTCCCCGTGGTTAAGGAGTAAACACTCACAATTTGACCATTGCAAGGATAATTTTGTATCCTAGAAATATGGATTGCATTGACATTGTACCCTAACTGATAGATGCATATAAATAGGTCATTCCTCCTCATTTTCACTCCTAGAACAATGTCTTAACTTTTTATTAGCTTATATATCTATCACATGCTCTTGGATCTCCATCGATTTTCTCTTTCTATCCTCCTCCTTGCTCAAGGAGGTTTTCTAGTTGTTGTCCATAACATTCACTTGTTCTTTTGGGTCTTCCCTTTTTCTTTTAGGCTTGGAGATTGCATCTTATAGTGGTTTGGAGCATCCCTCTTCCCACACTTAATCGATCTCTTCCCTACACATCTAGGTATTTATTCAACAATCTATTTGTGAGGTAGGATGATTTCTTCAACTCAGGGCATGTAGGGCATTATCTATTGTTTTCATAGTTCATAGTGTAAAATTATTTGTGCAAAGCTCTCTTATTTTCTTTTTGTTACATATATTTGTGGAGATCTTAAAAACTTGTTGGTTTTTATAAGAGGATCTTTGTGAACCAAGTACTAAAAAAAGGCCTAATGCTTTCTTTTCTTCATGTTTGTTATTTGGTATTTCCTCCTTCAAAGTTAAAGAGTGTTGCTAGATAGAAATCCACCTAATTAAGGGCTTGTGCTCACCTAGAAAATTAATACACTCTCTTCTTCCCTTTATGATTAATTATGTCCACCTAGAGAATTAATACACCCTCTTCTTTCATTTATGATTAATTGTGCCCACCTAGAAAATTAATACATCCTCTTCTTTAATTTGTGATTTGTAACGTACCCCGCCACCCAAGTTGGGCCATGTCACCCAAAAACTCTCTCTTTACCATCTCTGATACCATAATGTAATGTACCCAATGCTCAGCTGAGCAACATTACGTGCAAAAACTCATTAAATTATTAAGATTTACTGGCAATTAAATTCTTGTAGCTTGCCAGTCGTAGATCACACACAATATTGACCAATTCACTGATACCACAGTTATGAATGCATCTAGCAGCACATATTAAACATGAATATAATTGTTCAAGCAAAAAATAAACACACAACATTCATATAAACCATTTACACAACATAATTAACACATGAACATAACAGAAACACTTATTTGTTAATGATTAACCAACTGGTTGCAAACGAAGGATGAACCTCCCAACCATAGGCATTGCTGATCATTTTCTCTCATCAACAAGCCACCCTCAAGCTGAGGCTATGTGTCCACATGGAGATCTGACCCACTAGCTATCTACTCTCCACACAAAGCATCCCCAAACCTAGGTTCTAGTCTCACAGTAGTTCCAAACCTCCATCTCACTATTTTCCCCACAACCTGCACTACCCAAGGAATGTACCCCCTTCACTACTCACAGTCCCTTGGGCTATACCATTCATTTATCAGGGCCACTAGTGCATTCGATTGGCCAGAAATCACTCAACTGGGAACTCTAGGAACTCTCATTTGTTTCATATTTTCTCACAGCAGCCTTCACAAGGTTCTAAGTCATTTTCTCCACAGAAAATCACACCACAAGCTCACAACCCAATTTATAGGCACATATGCATGTTTCTCAGCATAAAAAAACAACCAAACAATGGTTTCCCTCAAGTATACCATGGTTGGTCCTCTTCCCAACCCTCTGCTCTCCTTTTGTTGCACAAAAACTGCGTGTAAAAAAATTGTCCCCATTTTGCATAAAAATTCCCTCTTCTTCCTTACTTGCTTGACTCACACTCTTCTCAAGGATGTTTGTACTTTAGCCCATGCTCTCCAATAATTATGGGATGTGACCACTCACACCCACCCTCTTACATGAGTTTAATGATTGGTCTCTCATACACTCAATCAACAAATAGGAGGTTACAAACAAAGATAATAATTTCAGGAATGTGGGTTGGATTAATACCCATGAATAATTCCCCCTTAGATCCCTCTCTCTTGTGGAATCATAGCTCCCCATCGTTATTCATCTCTTTCATATCATAACCATCGATTATTTCTTTTTTTAATTAATCAATGTTCATAACATGCAATTTAGCCCCCGACCACATTAGATTAATACAGGGTCTTCGCCCCAATGCATCGACTCACCATCCTAATTCACATTTATACAACTACATTATAATTTGCAGGGATTATAACTAGGGATGTTTGATGCAAACCCCTAACCACTCCTTGGGGTCCATGCGACCTCCCTGTCTAGGATTGTTTGAATTTGGAGCGAGATTAGCTCGCAGGCTCCTGTTGAGCCCTCAAAATCAAATACCACAGGTCTTCTTCATGTTCCCCACATGTAAGATCACAATTGCGAGGGTCCTATTACACCAACAAATTCCTCCACGTGCCTTCAGGATGAAACCATAGGCTAAACGCCTTTTTACCTTTAACAATAAAAAATCTGGCTCTAGCCCTTTTACTTCAGCCAAAACCTCATGTGACTGCGGGCCATGACCAGGCGCTAACCCAAAAGGCATTACATCGATGCTCTGGGGCTCCAGGAGCTTTGCACCCAACTGCTTCTAAAACCTCTGAACACACAAACTCGTGAATAGTCGAACAATGGAAGGGAATCGACGGTCCACAACTCTCACCGAGATTTGTGGTTGGAAAGAACTTCGGGACTCCAGGCTTCAAGAGTCCTGTCCCAACAACAATGAAAATCACCTGAATGTCGAACCGATGAACTAATCTGGAGGCTCACAGATCAACAGTCCACAATCCTCAATAGTTAACGACTGAGATCCCTTCGTAACTCCGGGCTTCGGGAGTTCTTACTGCTCCAACACCTCAAACCTATGAACTACCGAACGTGGACCTAATAGATTGAATGGATGATGTATTGTCATAGATCAATGGTCTGTGCTCACTCTAGACTTCGGGCCTTCAGAGGTTCTCGATACTTCTCGGGCACTTCCTCTCGAACTCATGAATTTCTGAATTCGCGAGAAGCAATGATCAAGGATCTCTCATTCTATCGGCAGCCAACGACTACGATTGGCTCTAGGGCTCTAGGCTTCAGGACTCCTGGCTGTCACAATTGCTGATGCCTCCGAATGTCGAATTAGTAGAGTCTTGTTCTACCCTCCACGTGTCCTTGCAAATGAATGGATGAGATGAGCTCCGACCTTCGAGCCTTTGGAAATCCTTGACTCCAAGCGATTTACACCTCGACTCCTCTGGAATTCCAAGTCTCCAAACTCCAATATATGGTGCCACATGTCTCCTCCTGATCGACGGTCAGGATTTACTTCGCAGCTCCGAGCTTCGAAGCTTTCCAAGCTGAAACACTTTGCTCCACGGTTCCTCCAGAGTACTAAACCTCCGGACCACATGATCTACAAACACGTATCCCCCTCCGATAGACAGTTGAGAGTGACTCTAGCCTTCGAGAGTCCTCGACTCTTAACTCTTTATACCTCCAGTCTTCATGAGTACCAATTTCCCGAACTACACGATCTAGCACCACATGTTACTGGTGGCAACAACCAGGATCTACTCCGCTCTTCGGAGCTTCAGGAGTTTTAAACCAAAACAAAATACTCCTCTATTCCTCCAGAGTGATGAGTCTCCGGACCACAAGATATGTTGACATGTGTCTGCTAGTGCCAACGGCCAAGATGTGCTCCAACCGTTGGAGCTTCAGGACTTCGCTTCCTCCTGCACCTACACCTTAATTTTGTCGGATAACCGAACTTTCGAACCACACTCAATCTACTGACGCGTGGCCTCACATTTGATGGCCCAAACAGATTTTGGGCTTCAGAACTTCAGGATTCTTGTCCCTGTTATGTCCAAACATGAAAAACCTTTGAACTTTCGAAGTCCGAAGAACCTCAGGGTTAATTACCATGCAACTTACCTGGATCTGACGGCTATCAATCCTTGCACTCAGATTCGACGACTCGAATCGATTCTCCTCCTATGTGCGCTCCTCCTCTTGTCTAGACTTAGATCTGATGGTCCAAATCAATTTCCACAACTGATCCAATGGTCATTGTAGCTCTTCCTCTGTTGTGGTTGCGCTTTCCTTCCAATGAAGTATTTCTCAATATTTTTCAAAGGCTTAACCGTTGATTTCTTTTTCTACGGAACCAGTAGCTTGGTCTATGCCCGCACTACCTCTCCTGAGCTTTGTTCAATACTTTAGATGAAGTATGGGTGCACACTTGCACTTCTCCCGCAATCTAGGACTTAGAATGTTTTTCAGTCTCTGCACGCCTTACAAAGATCCTGTGCACACTTGCATTATTCCTCCTATGCTTGTAAATTCTCGGACTTCAAAGGGGCTCGACCCTTTGCTCCCTTAACAGTTTTTCGTGCCCTCCTAACACTCACGCTCTTCCTCCTAAGCTTGGAACTTGAAATAAGTTCTCCTGCGGGCTTCTTATGCTTCTCAACATTCTGGAACTTTGGACTGTTCCCATCTTCTGCACTTCTTATAGGGCTCCTCAGAGTGTTCAATAACTCTGGTGTGCTTTCACTTGCACAGACTTTCCTTTTGAGCTTTTACACTACTATGAGTGTAGGCACACTCCTTGTGCTCACTCTCAGAGTGTTCAACAACTATGATGTGCACTCCTTTCACTACTCCTTATGAGATTTAGAATAGTTCTGGTGTGCCCACCTGACACTCTCTTTTTTGAACTCGAAACAGAGTTCAAGTGCACTCCTTGCACTGGCTTCTCAGAGTTTTTCAACTACTCTGGTGTGCACTCCTTGCATTAGCCTAAAGAGTCCATAACTACTCAGAAAACTACAAACATGGAATTTTGATTAATGCTACGAATTGAAACATATAACATTCACATAAAAACACAGTAAAAACATTCAAAAACAAACATCCATCACACAGATAAATACACAGAGATTCATATGCCGAGAAATCTGCCTTTTTATATTAAAATTGAATGGTATTTACACTGTGTACAAAGTTGGACTGCAATAGAGTCTTCAACTCTTTCTCCTCTCCTTTGTTCTTCTCTCCTTAGCAGCTAACTCTCTCTAATGAATTTTCAATACAAAGATCTTTCTTACAAAGGAAGGGCTTCTCGCGCCTTCCTCGCCTACCTCATTAATTTACATTCAATAAACATCTAGTCTGAATCGGATTAAGATCCTCCTATCTATCAGCCATTAAAGGCGAATCTACACTTGACCTATACAAAGACAGTGGCTCGGCTTTCTTTGAGCCTTCAAACATTTAATTACATATAATTTCATTAAAACTTGAGATTTGAACTCAAAATTTGGGGGCAGATTGGCGTGTCCTTCTTTGGGATCTGCTCCCTCTTAGTGCGCTGATGCGCTTTCTATTGACACATATGGTGCGTTGGAGTGATGATCCTACATCAATGTTACATCCCTTCCCCCTTATTTTTTCACTGTCCTTAGTGCACAATACCATACAGGTGTAATTTCATTTTACAATTCTGACTCCCCGACCAATAATCAACATATAGGCTCTCTAGCCCGAAATCACACAAGGATTCTAGCCTAAGAAAATTACATAGGCACTATGGCCCCAATACCACAGATACAAAAGCACATCCTGCCCCCAAAATCACAAATACAAAAGCACCCTAGCCCGAAACATATATACAAGCCACTGACATTCTCCTACAACTATCTCAATTTCCACCAACTCTCTTCCTCCAGACCTGTCCAACCCAAGGAATGCACCATTCATTTATTAGGGATAACCCAAGGGATATACCATTTATTTATCAGGGATGAACCATCAGTTTATCAGGGTTAGCCCAAGGGATGTACCATCCATTTATCGAGGTCTCTCTGGCACAAGTAGCTAAGAATCTCACTACTGGGAACTCAAGGGACTCACTTTTAGGAACATATCAGTAAAATAACCAGCAACAACCTTGTTGTTGTAGTGCGACTCACATAAGAGTGCACTCTTCAGGCCTGAAAACCTGGTTCTTCGATAATGCAACTCATACTAGAGTCCACTCTTCAGGCGTGACAACCTAGTTCTTCGACAGTGCAACTCACACTAGAGTTCACTCTTCAGGCATGAAAACCTGGTTCTTCGACAATGCAGCTCACACTAGAGTTCACTCTTTAGGCTTGACAACTTGGTTCTTCGACAATGCATCTCACACTAGAGTTCACTCTTCAGGTCTGACAACCTAGTTCTTTGATAGTGCAACTCGCACTAGAGTTCACTCTTCAGGATTAACAATCTAGTTCTTCGACAGTGCAACTCACACATGGGTTCACTCTTCATGCCTGACAACCTGGTCTTTCGACAATGCAACTCACCCTCTAGGCTCAGGCATCCCTTTCACTGTTATACAGTCCCTATGGCAATCCCTCATTTGCCAAGGTGTTATCATGTAGATAAATGCCAACTTGTTACTAGAATCCCATTGGCAATATATAACTCGTGGCAATCATCACATTTGCATTACATGCATATAATTAGTACGAGACATCATCATTAATTATAAAATTTCAAATTTGTTTTACATAGAAAAACATAGTTTCCCAAACATTATTTTTTTTGCTCATAATTGTTTGGCTCTTGCAGTAGTAGATTCCAATCTTCCCTATGGGATTGCATCCTTGCCATATCCAAGACCATTATGCCTGCAATTTCCTCAACTCCATGTAGCCAAACAAATTGTTAGTATATCGTAACAATTTTCAATTATTAATTTCTCAAATCTGGGTATACAGGAAAATAAAAATTCCCACGCATGAGTTTTCTGCGCATTATGTTTGGTTCTTGCAGCAATAGATTTCATTCTTTCTTATGGGAATACATCATCGCCATATCCAGACCATTCTACCTGTAATTTCCTCAATTTTCTTGTAGCCAAACAAGATTGTTAGCACTTATGCATATTTTTAGCAGTTCATGAAAGGATATCAAAATTGTATCTACCCCACAATTCAATCATTTCCAACCATTATTCACATTAAAATGGCATTCTACTATTCATCATATTATCTAGAATAATACTATCATTCATTGTACATGCATTATCAACACATCAAGCTTTTCATAATGAAATCAAACTTTATCAATAAATAAAACCAAAGTGCCAATAATCATAGCCATATCTACACAATGCATCGTTGCATTGATTATAGAATACCATATGTTCATGCCATGTATTCCACCACGTGAGTTGGAAGGTATGGCCCATGCCTCAATACACCATCCAAACTCTTCCCCGCAACCTGTCTGATCCTTTGGATACCTTCCTCTTCAATCCATACACAACACTAGGAACATCATCCCTTAGTGTTATTTAGTGTAGACAAAAAGCTTGCAGTCCAAACCTTTGTTACATAGGGAATAGCCATCATGCACTTGGATAGCACTATAGCCTTTCCATATCCAAACTCATCATGACCTCACACATGACCATCTCAAATGACATTCATTGTTACAACAGGAGTAATGTCTCCCAACTTAACTTAGTTATGAATTCATAACCAACATAACACAATATGCAATTAAATTTTCCATAAATGCATTTGAGCAACAAATAATATTTGCATACTCAAGGCCTCCTGCCTTTTCAACCCCAAATGCATACCTACATGGTTGTTATCAATTTACTTGATGCTACATGATCTTTTACATTTGTAGAAGCTCGTCGGCTCCCTTCACTAATTTTATTGGTTAACATTTTCTCCATCCTCATTTGTCTTCATATGGATGGATACCATAAGCAACAATATTGTCATGCTATAATCATGTTTCCTGGATACAAAATCCAYCATTAATTTTATTCAAATATCATAGTATMTATATATATATATATATATATATATATATATATATATATATATATATATATCAACATACTACTCTTAGTCTATAAYCATGYCRCCATCATGTTCATGCATGTCTACATGCACAAASGCACATCAATATGCACCAAGCATTTGATCTTTCATGCCTATTTTATGCACATGCATTCTATATTTATTCTATGCATCCTGCATCAATTCTATCACGCATCCACTCCATGTATATTTCATATTAGTCAATTATTTAGCTTTATTGTTGTAGATGGTTGTCTTTGAATTTATGTAGAAACCTGTTGCCCTATGCATTGCTATTTTGCTCAACTGTGCACCATTGGCCCCTATTCTACACCTGCTAGCCAAGCCTCACTTGGTCGTTTTGTATTTCCAGCCACTAGTTGGTCCACTAGTGTTGCCATCTCGCAACTACTTTATGCAAAGAATCATGTCAAAACATCTTTTGGCTAAATTCTCAATATTCATAGTGTTGTAACATGCACTATTCCAGTTGAATATTAACACTGAAAATTAATTAACCACTTCCCATTTTTCTTGGCCAAACCAACCTTGGAATACCATTATCATTGACTGGCATTTCAACATTCTGAAATACCTATTTCATCTCTTCTTCCTAACATTCTTTGCCACCCATGACTTTGTTCAATATTTAATATCTCTCTTCACTTCATTGAGTGATTTGTTGTGAAGCATTTTTTTTTTTTTGGCCATTCAAGATTACCCTGCTCCAATGGAAATGCCACCATTTTCCATTTGCACATGTACCTTACTTTTGTTGTGCACTCTGGTAACAAAGACATTTTTCTTGCTTGTGTAATTTTAGACAAGAGTTGCAAGATCATATCTAACAATTCCTTCTTCCTACATTCCCATGCTTTCTCATAGTGATGATTGTTCCAGCCATAAGTCACACCTCATCTCATGATATCCTTTCTCTTTCTCTTGCAACAAGCTTTTGTTGCCTTTACTATATTTCTATCTTCAAGGTTATGGAGTTATCCTTGCTTCTTGTGCATGCAATGGCATTCTTTACTTGTTGGGTTCATACCCTATGTGAAATATCTATTGACATTCCTTTGCAAGCCATTCAATTTTTATATCATTTGAATACTAATATTCCTTTGCTTTTATTTAGACCCTTGAAAACCTTGCAACACCTTCATTGCACTTTCCTTTGTAGTTATTTGAAGCTTTAGCCATATGCACAAGCTTGACTTCTTTCATGTCCAATGAACCCTAGTATTAATTTAGAACATAACCACACAATTCTCAATTGCATAATCTTATCCTCTTTCTAGAAATCCTTTTCACACAACACTCTTTGTAGAGTGCTCTTCTTCTTAATGGAAATGCCCTGTTAGTAAGCTTAGCCTCTCTTTTGTCAAGATGTTTCTCTTCAAGTGTGCGTGTAGGCTTATGCAACGCATTTAAGCTCTGAAGTATCTCTTCCTGAGCCTTCATAATCTTTTCATTATCAACCCTGTAGCTTTGCACTTCCCTATGCAGACTTTTCATAGTGACAGGATCTTGCCTATCTCTTCTTCCATTTGACTATGTCTCAGCACTCCCCATGACGACATGCAGACCTATGATATCTTCCTCACGATTGCAAGATCCTTGAGCATCTTCCATAACTCTAGTCCTCATATAAGAATTAAAGGTCTTTTTTTATTTTTATCTGTACCTCTAATTATGCAAGAAAACAACATGTAATAATCATTGTTACAACATGCATATTATAAAACATTTCATTAATTAGAATACATGTTATTTCTTCATCAATTTATGAAGTCCATATTGCACCAATTCGAATTTTGATTTGCTTGATGCAGTCTTCCCTGAAACAACTTCCCAATGATTGTAATCTTGCCCAAAACCGCACTCCGGTTTGAAAGTTATAGCCCTCTGAAGTTCTTGTACATGCCTACAACATCTTCGGAGACACGAATTCTTGAATTCTTCTCTCCCTCCAAAATCTATTGATCCAGGAGGATCTCGATGGCCACCCACCTATTCCAACTGGCTCAAAACAATTTTTTGGCAACTTACTATTTTTAGCAGTTTTTTGGGTTCCAAACTTCTGGGGCCATTTTGAGGGCCTAAACGATGTTTTTTCACGATCAAGCATCTATAAATGTCCTTAAAGCCTATTAAAAGAAGCTCCTTGTCAAGACCTTTCCAACGAGCTCTCGTGCACCCTAAATGTAGATCGTATGCAAAAATTACGACCCTGAGAAGTTGATGTACTAACTTACCCCAACAGGGCCCACATGACTTTTGACGCTTCATCTCCTAGGGTTGGGTTTTTTGATCCAGATTTTATGAGCATAACGAAATGAATATAGATTATTAAAATATGATTTAACACAAAATAACAGAGATAAAATAAAATTGGTTTTCTATTCAATAAGGAAATACGTTGAAACTATAAAATGCAGCGGAAAACAAGCTTGGTGGAATGGTGGCAGCTTATCTCTGAGAAGAGATGTGACGGTTGCGCTCATTCGCAAGAAGATGGTTACAATGAGGCTCTGAAGGCCTTTTACAATAAACAGGAATGTAAAAAACCCTAGACATCCAAAAACCTAACCCTAGGACATGAAGTGCCAAAAGTCTTGTGGGCCCCATTTGGGTAAGTTAGTACATCAACTTCCCGGGCTCGTAACTTTTGCATAAGATCTATGTTTTAGGCGCACGATAGCCGTTGGAAAGGTCTAACCGAGAGGAACAGTTTTCGACTGGCCCATGTTAATGCCTCCATTAATCACATGGGCCCCAAATCCCCAAAAAGCGTTGTTTAGGGCCTTAAAACGGCCCCGAAAAATTGTCGAAAAACTGCCAAGGTGGAAAACTATTTTTGGAGCCATTGGAATAGGTGGGTGGCCACCAATATCCACTTGGATCATTTTTGGATGGCTATGGTTTTGGCATTCATGTTTATGATAAAAAAGGCCTTCGAAGCCTCATTGTACTCATCTTCTTGTGAATGAGCATAAGCATCACATCTCTTCTTAGAGATAAGTTGCCACCATTCTAGCGAGTCTTTCACTCTGTAATTTTACGGTTCTCTACATTTCACTCATTAATATAAATTGTGTATTACTGTATATTTGTGCCTCTTGTTATATACATATGATATATCTTTGTTATATTATTGGATATATGATATTTCTCTCTACATTTATTTATTATATCTCGGCTCTCATTTTGTGCCAAAAATAATCCAGACCAGTGGTATCAGAGAAGGCTGCTCTTGGTCATTTTTCAGTGCATGTCCCCGATGAGGTTTGAGTATAGAGAGTTGGGTCTCGAGCTTGTCTCTCTTGACGAAAATCGCTCTCACACGCCCAAGAAACCCTCCATGGCGGAAGAAAAGAAAAATGACAGAGCAAAAGATTATATTAATCTGTTGCTCGAGCAAGCTCTCACGTGACAGAGGGACGAAATGATGGAGAATTTTTCCCACATCCTTCAACGCCTGCCGATAAAAACATGCACATCTTCATCAAGCGGCCACTTTGGAGGCATCTCTCCTTTCAAGGTACAAGTTAATTTTGATAATTCTGTATTTGAAGGTCAGATAGATGCAAATGCCCTAGAAAAATGGTTAAATCTGCTAGAAGGTTATTTCTTTCTTCACAATTTTGTCGACAGGGAAAAAATCACCTTCGCACTCCTTAAGGCTCTCCCCCATGTAAAACATTGGTGGGAAATTTACTGGGAGCAAAGTTCCATAGAGGAGTCTGGAATAAATGGGATCGAGCCCACTTGGGATTTTGTTGTGGATGTGGTCAAGGAACAATATTACCTTGTTAGTAACTATGACGATCGATACATGAGATGGACCACACTGCGGCAAGAGAGGGGCCAAACAATGACGAATTTCACAAATACTTTCCATACCTTGCGCACCAAGCTGGGTATCAAAGACTCCGAGCGACATCTGGTTCTAAAATACCGTGGGGCTCTGCATAGGTACATCCAAACCGAAATGGATTTTCTGGACATCTCATCACTGGGAGCTTCCTATCAATATGTTGTCAAAACCGAGCATAAATTTTGGCACTAAAATAAACAAGAGTTCGGGTCTGCAAATCCGCAACAACCAAAGTATGGTAAAGATGACCCTAACAACCAGCCTCTAGAAAACCAATCCAAGCCACATGAAAAGAAGGGTAATGAAAGGATGAAGAAGGACACTGGAAAGTGGTGCGATTTCCACAAAATCCCCTAGCACAACACTGATGAATGTTGCTCAAAACAATCATTGGTGGCTGAGATCAAAGAAAAGGAGTCGAACCCTCAATCAGAATCTAATTCAAAAAATAACGGGAGAAGACAGATCATCGACGCAGACCCCACTGCTACTGTCGTGACCACACCAATTCAACTAGAAGAACCAACAGATCCTGAAGAGGGGGAGCGCCTTTTTCATTGACAAATGTGGGTGAAGGGGACCGCGCTACATTTTATTGTTGATAGCGGAAGCCAAAAGAACCTCATCTTGGCATAGGTCATCAAACAGTTGGGATTGTCGACAACACCACACCTGCAGCCACACAACATCAGGTGGCTTCACCAGGGATGGGATACTATGTCATCCAGTAGTGTCGCTTGTCATACAACATCGAGCCCTTCAAGGATGAGGTATTATGTGATGTTGCCCCGTTGGATGTCTGTGATGTTCTTTTGGGCCAACCATATATGTGGAAGTGCCATGCTATTTATGAGTCTCGACCTCGTAGTGTCATTGTTACTCTAGGGGGTCATCTCTACAAGATACCAGAGGTAGTTTCGACTATTGTCCTACCTAAACAGTGTCGCAAGGTAATAACTCATACTACAACATTCGACCTCTTCACAATTTGTTCAAAAGGTGAACATAAGGACATTGCAACCACTGTAGCCTCAGTACAAGCACCTTCTATCTAGCAAAAGCAGGTCGACAAGATTGCAAAAAAGTGTAAAGACTCATTCTGCACACAGTCATCTCATGTAGCCAGACTGGTTAAAAAGTTCCAACCTTTCCAACATTAGGTTCTCCACAACCTTCCACAAGACAAGCAACACAACTTCTCCAACAAGGCAAGCAACTCACCAAGGTTCAGATTCAACAAATGTTTCCCCCTCTCCCCCGAGAAAACAACACAATGGAGACCATTTCTTCCTAAGGGGGAGGATTGATCCAGGAGGATCGCGGTGGCCACCCACCTATTCCAACTGGCTCAAAACAGTGTTTTGGCAACTTACTATTTATAGCAGTTTTTCGGGTCCCAAACTTTTAGGGCCATTTTGAGGGCCTAAATGACTTTTTTTTGTTCATGATCGGGCACCTGAAATATGGATGAAGGATTTGATTGAGCCTATGAAATGAAGCTCCTCGTCAAGACCTTTCTAACGATCTCTTGTGCGCCCTAAACGAAGATCGTATGTAAAAGTTAAGACCCTGGGAAGTTGATGTACTAACTGATCCCAACGGGGCCCACGTGACTTTTGGTGCTTCATCTCCTAGGGTTAAGTTTTTGGATGTATAGGGTTTTGGCATTCATGTTTATTGTAAAAAAGGCCTTCAGAGCCTCATTGTACTCATCTTCTTGTGAATGAGCATAGCCATCACATCTCTTCTCAAAGATACGTTACCACGATTCTAGTGAGTCTTTCACTTTATATTTTTACAGTTCTATACATTTCACTCATTAATAGAAATTGTGTATTAATGTATATTTGTGCCTCTTGTTATATACATTTGATATGTCTCTGTTATATTATTGGATATATGATATATCTCTGTACATTTCTTTATTATATCTCTGCTCTCATTTCATGCCGAAAATAATCTGGATCATCCATGGTGGGCATCAATCCACCTTCAGATCCGACGGTCCTGATAAAAAGCGCACAACCTGTTGATAATTAACTCCCTTACAACTTCACATTACTCTTTCTCTCTCCTCCGTTTATCTATCTTAATGGATTCATCGTGGATCTAAGTCATATTTCTTCTTCATACCTTCCAGGAACCCACCACCAACACTTAGTTTCTTTTTCCTTCGCGGACTCGCGAACTCATAAACTTGTAACCTTCCTTTCATAAGTCCGTCTGGAAAGTCTCAAAACTTAACCATTTTTCCATCTTTGCAGACTTGCGGACTCATAATCTTGTAACATTTCTTTCATAAGTCCGCCTGAAAAGTCTCAACACTTAGTCATTTTTCCACTTATTTGGACTCGCGGAATCACAATATTGTAACCTTTCTTTCATAACTCCGTCCAAAAATTCTAAACACTTAGTCATTTTTCCACTTCTTCGGACTCTCGGACTCATAGACTCACAATATTGTAACCTTTCTTTCATAAGTTCGTCCAAAAAGTCTCAACACTTAGTCATTTTTCCACTTCTTCGGACTCGCGGACTCACAAACTCACAATCTTGTAACCTTTCTTTCATAAGTTCGTCTGAAAAGCCTCAACACTTAGCCATTTTTCCACTTCTTTGGACTCACAGATTCACAATATTGTAACCTTTCTTTCATAAGTTCGTCCGAAAAGTCTCAACACTTAGTCATTTTCCCACTTCTTCGGACTCACGGACTTGCAAACTCATGGACTCACAATAAGTCCCAACACTTAGTCATTTTTCCACTTCTTTGGACTCATTGACTCACAATCTTGTAACCTTTCTTTCGTAAGTTCGTTCGAAAAGTCTTAACACTTAGTCATTTTTTCACTTCTTTGGACTCACAGACTCACAATATTGTAACCTTTCTTTCATAAGTTTGTCCGAAAAGTCTCAACACTTAACCATTTTTCCACTTCTTCAGACTCGCGGACTCACAAACAATTTTCCAAGATTTTATGACAGTTTCGTGGGACTGACAATTGGTCTGCCACATGGCTCCACATCACCTACCAATTATAATCTCATCCAACATGTACCTACCACTGTGGCAACATACATCTTTCTTCTACCATGTCAGCTGACACATGGACTCCACGCCATGCTGACGTCATCGTACGGAGAAATACCCATTTTTTTCCGATTTGCTTATGTTCAAGATTTCCAAAGGGGCTCAATTCTTCACATTATCCATGAAATTTCTCTCAATCTTACTGTCGTAATTTCAACAAACGAATTTCAAACATCCTTTTTCTGGCATTCCGTCAAACAATTTGCCTACATAGTCTGTAATTTTTACTTTTGTGTTCCACTAATTGGCCCATCTAGGCTCAGTGTTGAAAACTGGGCTCTGATACCACTTTGTAATGTACCCTACCACCCAAGTTGGGCCACGTCACGCAAAAATCTCTTTTTAACAACTCTGATACCATAATGCAACATACCCAACGCTCAGCTGAGCAACATTACGTGCAAAAACTCATTAAATTATAAAGATTTACTGCTAATTAAATTTTTGTAGCTTACAAGCCGCAAATCACACACAATATTGACCAATTGACTGATACCACAGTTCTAAATGCATCCAACAACATATATTAAACATGAATATAATTGTTCAAGCAAACAATAAACACACAACATTCATATAAACCATTTATACAACAGAATTAACATATGAACATAACATAAACACGGATCTGTTAATGATTAACCAACTTGCTGCAAATGAAGGATGAACCTCTCAACCATAGACATTGATGATCATTTTCTTTCATCAACAAGCCACCCCCGAGCTGAGGCTATGAGTCCACAAGGAGATCTGACCCACTAGTTATCCACTCTCCACACAGAGCAACCCCAAACCCAGGTTCTAGTCTCACAACAATTCCAAACCTCCAACTCTCTCTTTTCCCCACAACCTACACTACCCAAGGAATGCACCCCCTTCATTTCTCACAGTCCCTTGGGCTATACCATTTGTTTATTAGGGCCACTGGTGCATTTGGTTGGCCATGAATCACCCAGTTGGGAACTCTAGGAACTCTCAGTTGTTTCATATTTTCTCACAACAACCTTCACAAGGCTCTAAGTCATTTTCTCCACGAAAAATCGCACCACAGGCTCATAGCCCAACTTACAGGCACACATGCATGTTTCTTAGCATAAAAACACAACCAAGCAATGGATGCCTTCAAGTATACCATGGGTGGTCCTTTTCCCATCCCCCTACTCTCCTTTTGTTGCACAAAAAATGCATGTAAAAACTCTCCCTGTTCTGCATACAAATTCCCTCTTCTTCCTTGCTTGCTTGACTCACACTCTTCTCAAGGATGATTGTACTTCGGCCCATGCTCTCCAATAACTATTGGATGTGACCACTCACACCCACCCTCTTACATGAGTTTAATTATTGGTCTCTCATACAATCAATCAACAAATAGGAGGTTACACGCAAAGATAATAATTTCAGGAATGTGGGTTGGATTAATACCCATGAATAATTGCCCCTTGGACTCCTCTCTCTTGTGGAATCATAGCCCCCCATCGTTCTTCATCTCTTTCGTATCACAACCAATGATTATTACTTTTATTAGTTAATCAATGTTTATAACATGCAATTCACCCCCCGATCACATTAGATCAATATGGGCTCTTCGCCCCAATGCATCGACTCACCAACCTAATTCGCATTTATACAATTACATTATAATTCGCGGGGATTAGAACTAGGGATGTTACATGATTGCACACCATAAAAGGTGGGAATAAATCATAATATTTGTTATTTGTTTTTTGAATTGGGTATAAAAATAAAGATAAGTTTCATTTCAATTTAGGCATCTTTTACTTTCGGATTTACTTTTCAGTGAAGTAGATTAATTAAATTTCCCAAAGTGAAAGATGGAAATTAACTTAGTTTAGTTCTCATTTTATTTTTCTTTAGTTTAGTTTATTGTTGTAAATCAAACTTAATCAAATTCCATATTTGTCCACAACAGTCATAGGAACATTAATGATATCAAACCCTAATTAATTTAGTGTTGGTCTCCCCTCTTCTCTTCCTAGTTTTCTCTATTTTTCCAAAAAAGTGGGTGGTGACTTTGCCTCCATCTAGACAAGCCATCCAAGCTAGCTTTGCCTTGTTTGACATGGAGTTAGTTTTTTTCATTAAAGGAGTTCCTTTGCCCCTTTTCTTGACCCTCTCTTAGGATTGATAAACTCCTAGGTTGGAACACAATCTTCCTATCTCTTTCTCCAAGGTTGGGTGTATCTGTTCCTTACTTATGTTTCCTAATAATACCTACATTTCATGATTCCACTACATAGTTCTAGTCAACCCTTCCCTTTATCAAGCAAAGGGTTTCCTTTACCTTATCCTCTTAGTCCATTATCATAGGTTCCCTCCCTTCCGATCCCCCTTATTGAAAGTTCTCCCTCTCTCTCTCTCTCTCTCTCTCTCTCTCTCTCTCTCTCTCTCTCTCTACCCTTCTAAGTGTAAGGGTTCTTCTTCCACCTCTCCTCTCCTCTCCTCTCCCAAACTACTTGTCGAAGTAGTTCATACCTTAGGATTTTACCTATTCCCCACGGAAACTCTATGTGTTACCTCTCTTGTTGAGACGTCTCGATATTAGAGTATGACAATGCTATTGTTCACCATTTAGCACGACTTYCAAGTCTTGAAATCCTAGTATCCCTGGGCCTCAATTTCTTAAGAGGTACTCATGTCAAACATTAACCTTGTCCCATCCAATCATGAGTTCAAAACTTGGAGCAACYTAATCTTTCCACTTTGTTGGACATTTACGTCCCACGTCCCCTTAAGGACAATTCTTCCACTCAAACTAGTGGTCATAATGTGCCCAATGAACCTTTTAAGATCCTAGCTTTTCCAAGCGTTTGTCATGATGCCTTTCCTTTTCTTCTATGTTTCTACTCCTTAACATGTAGAGACTTTCCCTTCATTGCCTCCTCCTTACAAACCTAACCCTCCTAGGATTCCCACTGCTGGAATTCCTCAACCTATGCACACTAGATGAGGTATAACCGAATTTTAAACCCAACCCTCCACCATTGTCATTGGCCAATCCTACAACTATATGACCTTGTAGGCTCCTCTCCTTCAAACAACTTTTGGAATGCCTCAACATATTGGACTCCCCTCTTGCTCTCAACCTTCAACATCCTACTTTTCAAATAATGTCTCATACTAGAATTGCCACTTAAAATTTAAATTGAAACACATGAACATTCCTCAAATATTTTCCCCTAACAAGCCTTAGTGCATGCCACATCAATGTGCTCCTTAATGTAACCATACAATACAAATTAACACCTCCATCTAGCCAAACCAAATGGGTCCCGAAAACATTCAAAACCTTAGCAAAATGGAATCCCAACTTTCAATTATTATACACACAACATGCCTCCTAGTCAACCCATGAAAAAAATGCAAATCAACTTTTAAAACTTAAAAACATGATCTCTATTTCCAACCCCCATTAAGAGGCTCACACTAATAGAAGTTCACATGGAACAAACTTCAACAACATACAAGGCTTTGTTCCTCACCTAAGTTACATTGCAGTTTATTCACAACCCTTCCAAAACAATAATGACACCCATGGGAACATAGGTCCTCAACTAAACTTAGCAAAATTCAACAACCAAACACCCATTGATCTGTAATTTTCCATGGATATTCCATTGGAATACTCCGTCACAACATTTTTTACAATATTATGCAATCTCTTATTATGTAGTGTTTAACTTTAGATTTTAGATATAATATTACTAGCTTAGAGCACAAAATACTGAAATAAATCTAAGGTGAAATGAAAGAAGCCAAGCAAATAACACACCATCCACATAATGAACACATTATGTGCCATGGGAAAAAACCAACTAGAAGGTGAGGCCTATGCCTTGCAAATACAAAGAAAGTGCACTCATCACGGAGTTGCCATGGAAACTATGACCAATATAGTTGCTACAATATCTTCTACTTCCTATATCTACTTCAATATCCCACTCCTAGATTCTCTGCCAAACTATGGAATAATAAACAATACAATAAGAATGGAACCCCTTCCTATCCTAGTAGCCTAGTATTTAACAATGTCCCGATCGATATCTAGGCTTAAGATTTTTGCATGCCTCAACTCCCGATTAGGGTTAGGGTTTTTCACCCTGTAGATTCTTCTTGAAAGTACACACACGACTAGCTCCACATGTGTAAGTAATCTAAGCTAATGTGACATCCACTTTGGATCATGGTAGTCAATAGGGCAGGTTAAGTTGTGAGAGGCATAACTTCTTCATACAAACTTCAATTTATGTGATCTTCACACTATTGGAAAGCTCTCAATGTGTAGAACATTGTTGAAGGTTGTGAATTTGTTTCACAAAGTTTTGACCCCCAAAATGGTCGTTTACGGTCTTAAACATGATCTAGAAGTTTCTTGACCCCAAATCATCAAGGCGGGACCTATCCCTATAATGGGCCTAGAAGCCAATGACTCCTTTTTCCACCTAGAAAGCACCAAAATAGATGACAAATTATATAATGATCCATTTCAGATCACCCATCCACTGTTCAATAATCTTGGTGGAGGTGGATGGTTGGAGACAAATAAAGTGTTGTTATGCACACATGGAATTTGTCCTATTATTTAGTAAGTTTATATTATGTTATTTTGAATGTCAATGAAAACATAGAGGCATGTAAATAGAAAGGCAAACCATTTTATCAAGATTGTATTACTAAGTATCTTTTTTTACCTATCTACCATGGGTGAGAATAATCTCAAACCCTAACAAATGATCATTAGTTAAGCAAGGTTAGATTATTGTGGTGTCATCCACCTAGGGTGACAAAATAAATTAAAAGGGTAAGCCACAAATTGTACTTATTCCCAAAATGAGTCAATTTGATTGTCCCGTGTCTTTTAATAATGATGGATTAGTGGAAGAGAAAGTATTCATTGTTAAAAGTTAAAGAATTTGCGGAGGCATTCATAAAATATTTCGATAGTAAATCTATCATCGATACTGGTGATATTAAGTTATGTTTCCCATCACATACATGAAAAATGACTAGTTGAATCTCTATTTAGATGAACTGTATAGTAGTGTAAGGACACTAAAATAACAAACTCTAGACATCAAAGGATTTTGTTTATGAACAATTGGGCTTGCAAGAAAATAGAATCTTAAAGTTTATAAATGACCTAGTTATTGAAGATGACCAATCATATGATAACTAACAACATTTTTTTTAAAGAAGTCCCAAGAGTTAGCTCAATTGATTAAACCATCTATCCAAGGCATCTTGTTGTTGGAGAGGCCATATATCACAAGTTCAAATTAAATCGAGTCCCTTAAGATTACCAATGATTATTGTGGCTGACATTTGAGTTTCCCTCCATTTAAATATTTTAGAGAAGAGGTAAGATCCTCCAAAGTTTTATTTGAATAAGTGATAACAACATTTTTTCAAAGAAAATGATAACATATCTCTTCCACTATAAATATAGAATATACGACATCACATGAAGATTTAGAACTTTTGCCTTCTAAATCAATCCTTGTAACTCTATCTTAATTGCATGCTTTTACTTTGTTGTTTACTTTCGAGTCTTCCACCTAATAGTGTTTTCCTAAAATGTAAATTTCCTAACCATTTTCTCCATTTCAGTGTATCTAAATTTGAAAAGTCTTTATTCTTAAGGCTTTATCATTAATGAAAGAAGATTGTGAAAAGCTCATTAATCATTTTATTTTTAAACTTAAATTGATACAGCTCCATTATTTTGATGAGGATGTCAAATTATAATTTATGTTTGATGAACATTACTGAATAAAATTCCACCGTTCAAATCTTTGTGCAGTGAAATCTAGATTTTGCCTTTCATTTTCATTTATGTATAAATCTTTATGTCGTGAATCCTACAGTTTTTGGGACTTCTTTTGATGCCAAGGATGCAACTTCTTTTGATGCCAAGGCCTTAAAAGAAGGTTTTCGTGGACCCATCCCCTTATTTTATCCAATGCATACCAGGGCAAATTTGCACTTCCCGAGCTCGAAGAATTTCATCTACTTGTGGAAAGTGTTTGGACAACCACTTGAGCTTTAGTTTCTTCATTATAAGGGGTTGAGTTGAAGCTTACTACTTAGTTGTTACTAATAGTGTGGGATATGGGGCCATCATATCACCTTGTTATATTTGTCGTTTTTCCTTCCTAATTTGATCAAAATTTGGTTAGAAGTTTCAGTTCAATGCAAAACTGCATTTTCAACAATTGTAAACTATGATTTTGGACTAATTCTGAGCCTCTCAATCTACTAAGATACTCAAAATTGCAATTTGAGCAATGCAAATTGCCATTTCAATAATTCTTCATCTGTCGAATTTTGACGGACAAGAGGCGATTTGAGTATCCCATATCAAACGCCATTGCAGATCATCCTTAATAACTTCATGGCATTTTCATCTAAAAACGACACACTACCTCCCATTGCCATGCAAAACAATTGTGACGTGATTGATGGTACCCTTCCATTAGGTAATCCATCCCTTAGAACCCCTTGGCCTTAGTAGTAGGTTCCAAATTCACATAGCTATGGTGCTACAAGTGTGAAACATTGAGTAAGAAGCATGCCTTTTGGATGTACATTCTCTCATCACCTTGTGAAGTGACAAAAACAATTGATTGATAGTGGGAGTCTTTTCTTCTATGATGTGGATTGAGATATCTCTATCAAAATAAAAATATGTGTTTTACTTGAAAAATATGATTCTTTTTTTCTTTCAAAGAATTTACCTTGTAAGGAAATTTAAGATATGTTTTTTAGAGTCATGGATGACATCTCTAATAAATTTATTGGCATAAACTAGTGTGCCTCCCACTCAAGGAGATTTGAACCAAACACAAACTTATTGGCATAAACTAGTGCGCCTCACTCAAAAAGATTTGAACCAAACACTCCTAACATAAATCTAGCGAAATACCTACTAACATTGATAACAATAATTTGAACTAAATCAATAATCTAACATACATGGCTTTATCGACACTTTTCGAAATTTTTGACCATATCAACCAACGCTTTAAAAACTCCTTACTTTTAAATTTATCGAGACCCTACCTAGCAAAGCCTTAACACCAATCTAGGTTTTTAAATTTATCGAGATCCTACCTAGCGAAGCCTTAACACCAATCTAGGTGAACGAGTACCCTCGGGGATTCGAAAGGGAAGCAATCCTTCTATTTCATGTACAATGTCTAGGTCAAAAAGGAAAATGACATCAAGGAAGTAATAGAAAGGTGTCGACAAAATACTTGGCACCTCCATGTGACCAATAACGCTATTATTCCCAATCTCAAATCTGACTCTAGCTTGCTCTTATTTTTTTCTCAAACCCTAACCCTAATTTTCTTTCCATTTCCTTGAAATAGGATTGAAGCGTCTCTTTTACCATTCAAGAGCTCGCGCGCCAGGAGGGTTGGGTGTTAATGCAGCGGATGGATGCGAACGTCAGTCGGGATCCCGAGTTCAACAAATCGATGTCTTCTCCAGAGGGTTTGGTTTGTTTTAGAGTTTTTTAACAAATAGATAATGAATATCCATATTTATTCATCTGTGCACAAATAAGCCGGTGCGTTGGATTGTTAAGGCAAATGAAATTAGCACGGTTATGTGCACAGAGAGCAACTACGGGTGATAGTCTGCTTGCTTTGATTTCCTGCGGGACATGATATAGCCGGCCTGGATTACCCTCCATTAATTCTCTTATTTTATGTGTTATATGATCGAAATTTGCTTCATTATCTGGTCACAGGATTTATCAATATCTCGTTGACTCGTTCCCTTGAAGCAAAATCAATGCCCGGGATTGATCATCCCTCCCCCTCTCGCTATTCATCTGCAATTTTTTCCTTTTTTGCTTGTGAACGTTGAGGTGGCACACAAACAAAGCATTTTACTATTTTTGCTGTATTTGTTTTTAGCCAATTGTAGTGCGAATTAATGGTTCTGAATGTGTTTTGGGGCATGTACTTTTTAATAAACTGTTGGGTATTTGTTCTTAGCCATTTTTGCTTTTAAATTTATCTAGATCATACCTTGCTAAGCCTCAACTCCATTCTAGGTGAACAAGTACCCTTGGGCGATCACCTCCATGTAACCAAGAAGTCTATTATTCCCAATCTCAAACTCTGACACTAGCTTGCTCTTATTATTCTTTCAAACCCTAACCCTATTTTTGTTTTCTATTTTCTTGAAATAGGATTGTAGCGTCTCCTTAATTATTCGTGAGCTCGCTGGCGAGGAGTTCGGCTGTTAACGCGGCGGATGGATTCGACGTCGGTCGGGTTCCCGCGTTTAACAAATCGATGTCTTCTCTAGATGGTTGCCGTTTTAGTGTTTTCGTAACAAATAGATGATGTATATCCATATTTAATCATCTGTGCATAAATAAGCCGGTGCGTTGAATTGTCAAGGTAAATGAAATTAGTACGGTTATGTGCACAGAGCAACTATGGAATCGTCTGCTTGGTTTGATTTCCCGCGGTACATGATATATCTGGTCTGGATTATCCTCCATTAAATCTTTTATTTTGTGTCATAAACGAATTCTGCTTCATTATCTGGTCATAGGATTTATCAATGTCTTGTTGACTCGTTCCCTTGAAGCAAAATTAATGCTCGGGATAGATCATCCCTCCCCCTCTCGCTATTCATCTGTAATGTTTTACTTTTTTGCTTGTGAACGTTGAGGTGGCACACCAATAAACCATTTTACTATCTTTGCTGTATTTCTTCTTAACTACTCGCAGTGGGAGTTAATGTTTTGAATGTGTTTTGGTGCATGCACTTTTTAAAATAGTTATTTTACAATTCAATCTCTCTTTTGTATATTTTTCAATTGCTTGTTGGGTTCACCCTTTTGATCGATTGTGATCATAAGTATTTATTTGCCCTATAGCGGCTATAAACCCTTAAGAGGGTTTTCGAGGCAGGTCACGTGCAATGTAAATGGATGTGTACGTTTATCTACTGTGAATGTAAAGAGTTAGCGGGTAGAAACCCTGAATAGGGTTTTCAAAGTGGGTTACATGCAATGTAAATAGATGAACACATTTGTAATGGAACTCTCTCAAGGCAGGTCACGTGCAATGTAAATGGACTAGTGTACAATTATCTACTGTGAATGCAAGATTATAGCGGGTAGAAACGCTGTATATGGTTTTCAAGGTAGGTTACCTTCAATGTAAATAGACGAGTACATTTGAAATGTAACTCCCTTAAAAGAATATCTACTGTAATCCCTTTTCCTGGAATGCATGTAAGCCCTCCAGTTAGTTCTAACCGAACATTATCTATGTTCGCTATGGCTAGTTTATTTAGTATAGAACATGCCTATTTTGGTTAAACTCCCAGCCTTTTCAATCACAATAGTCGTAGTCATGCAGTTCTTCATCAAAATGGAAGCCACGCAAATTCTAAAAATGGACTATTTATTACGTCGCGGGTACTTAAAAGAGTCGCATTAGTCATGTGTGGGATTGTTTGGCTGAAAGGTTAGCAATGAAAGAATCAGATATGTTCAAAAGTCATATCTAAAACAAAGTTAACAGACGATCTAGATAGCACCGCAAGGCAAAATCTCCAGTACCGTTGGCTATTGTGTAGAGTAGCATCAAACAGAGCGTGATGTTGGGGGGTTGGACCCCTTCCTATCGTTAGATATGCGTTGGGGTTGGACCCCATCCATTTGTGGTATGCTCAAGAGTCAAGCTGGATCAGTGCTTATTTGCTGATTGTTCTGCAGGGGCTTTGGATGTTGCTCTGGGAAGCAGGAAACTTGTGAAACTGGGCAAAGTTTAATTAATGCATTGCAGTGTACGTTTTCATCTCGTCTTTTTCCGACTGACGGTAGGTATTAAATAAGAACCCAGACCTTGAAAATGGACCTTAAAATAAATTTGAAAACAGACCAAATTATAGAGATAAAAGTTCTTGAGCATTGAGTTTTGGAGGGATAGTTGGCAAAACTGTCGCCAAATTTTTGATTTATAATATTTGTTTGGAGGGATACTCGGCAATCTGTTGCCAAATTTTTGATTTATAATTTTGGTTGATTCATTTAGTTTCCGAGAAATCTGGGTCTCTGTCTGATTATTAATTGTGGAAAACCTGTGGCAAATTTCTATTGTTGGTGTCAGTTTTTGTTGGATTCTGTTGCCTCTTTGTAACTTCTCTAGGTTGAGGAGAGAAATCCATGACCACAAACCAACTTGGGGCCGGAAGCTAGCCCTGTCAACCAGAGAGGGCTCTCTCTCTTCAATTCAATCATTGAAAGGATTGATTTGGAATTTTCCAAAGGCTAGATCTCTAAAAGATAATAGGGTTTATAAAATGAATGATAGTGGTAGAGTTGAGGAGAAGATCTCCATTGGGCATGGAGTCAAATTCTTTTATATCAATCACATAACCTCCAAGTCTGGTTAATATGAACAAGTACACTCAAAAGGCAAGATATATGGCATCAGGCTAGACATTTAAATTGTAGTATGGTAAGGCAATCTGATCAGAGCAGAGCATTTAACCAAGAATGAATTTTGCAACCATTTTAAGACTGATATGAAAGTCAAATGAATGTAAAGATATAGAGCACCATTTGATGAATTCCATACCCATTCCAAATAGAACACTAATAAAAATGAAACAGAGCACTAATAAAAATGAATTCTGTTCACATATTCTCTAAATAACCATGGGGAAAAACATTTAATGGAAGTAACTGAGTAAAATAAAAAAACATACATAGAAACAGACTGTGCAAGGAGCCAAAGTTTTTATGCTTGAATAATATTTATTGATATCAGAAATACATACATAGAAACAGACTGCAGGGAGCCAAAGTTTTTATGCTTGAATGATATTTATTGATATCAGAAATATTACATGCAAGAGTCTTCTTCAGCAAAACTCCACCCCCCCACACCTGTCCATATTCAAACTCGTATATACCATTTGCTCATTCTTGGACTAAGAGATTTGAGCTCCATCATCTCTAAAAGATAGGCCTTAGTTACATTTAAAATAGAAATGGTTGTAACTGTTCTCCAAAGTCTTCGTGCCATCTGCTACTCTTCACCTGAGATCCTGCAAAATGCTCCAAAAATCTTGCCATAGCATGCCCCACCTTGAGTGCTGGTTGGCGCTACCGAATGTCCTGAAAGTAAAAAATGTGCTATAGAAAATATCTCTTGTTAATTTCATACTCACATTAGATATCTCTTTTTGGGACAGCTATACAAGGGATGACTCATTAACATGATCGACCTAAAACTCCTGAAAATATGACATAAAACAGGGGCAAAATCCCTCGTTATGCACGGAATGTCTAAGAGATGGGCCAACTCTTTGACCAATTCATGCTTAAACAGCTATGAGAAAATCCATCATGACTGCCACTTGTACCTTTAGTCGAAAATAGACAAACTGCTCCTTGTAAAATTGCTTTGTGATATAAGGAGATAACGTATGCTTAATCAGCAATACCGAAAGTTTTGGAAATAGCATATGTATTACAAAAAAAGGTACAGCTCAGTAATTTAGGTTTCCAAACACGTATCTAGCCTCAACTTAACTTTAAAGGAGAATTAAAAATCTTTATCTTCTTATCCCTTATCAAAAAAAAGTCAAGAAAACTGAAAAATCACTTCACCCCTCCATTATTCGAGCGGCCTCTGCCAAAATAGATAGCAGCTCTGCCAAAATAGATAAACCGTCCTTCATCTTTGATCTGGTAATCCTCCTGACTGGTGCTTGAACTAATGGCCAATTCTTTCCAATGTTTGTTGTTTTGCAATTCTTTGCATGTTTTTCAACTGGCCTTTTCATTGCTTTTCTTTTTACAGACTAAGATGAGTTAGGAGTAGGGGTTTTAGTTTGCATTTCATCTTCATCAACAATGGTGATAGGTTTTAGCAAAACTTGGATCAGACCTAGCCTTAACTTTAAGCCTGAGCTTATTAGTGGGCCTCGTGCGAATTTTCCTCTAATGAATCTTCTCTGTAAGGCCTTCACAAGGTTGATTTTCCTCCTGTTCCACCTGCATCTCCTCTTGAGCCTCTACCTGCATCTCCTCTTGAGCCTGTTATTCCTCAACTGCCACTTCTTTTATAACTTGTTTGATAATTTCTTTAAGTCTCTGTGATCTCCTTTGATAGACTATAACCCCTTTATCCTTAGTTTTCCCTTCTATCAAATCACTTTCAGAATCTAGGGTTTTCTGCCCCATTTCTTTAGCTTGTGAAGACTGCCCCTTTTTGGTTTTCCTCTGTTTCTTATGTCTATATGAGAATGGATGACCTTTAGTTCTGAAAGAAGGGGCCTTCACAAGGTTGATTTTCCTCCTGTTTCACCTGCATCTCCTCCTGAGCCTGTTATTCCTCAACTGCCACTTCTTTTATAACTTGTTTGATAGTTTCTTTAAGTCTCTTTGATCTCCTTTGATAGACTATAACTCCTTTACCCTTAGTTTTCCCTTCTATCAAATCACTTTCAGAATCTAGGGTTTTCTGCCCCATTTCTTTAGCTTGTGAAGACTGCCCCTTTTCGGTTTTTTTCTGTTTCTTATGGCTATATGAGAATGGATGACCTTTAGTTCTGAAAGAAGGGCGAGGAGGCAAAATTTGCTTGCTCAGCTCATGCATATAAAGGATCTTAATCATTCCTTGATGGAAGACAGATCGCCAAGCAAGTGCCTCGGGAGTTTTGGCTCTAGCTATCTTGAGTAGATTCCTGTAGAAAAATTTAGGCAAACTCATCTTCTTAAACCCAACAATATGAGCAAGAAATCTCATATGATTGATATAAATGGATCCCTGAGTACAACCCTTCACAAGTGAAATACATATGGACAACCCTTTCAACCAACTCCCAATCCCTCTGCCAAAGAATTTTTTGGAATACCATGATTCCATGCTGGATTTTGACATTCAGGTTTAAAAAGAAATTGAAATTGATGCCTTCAGTGGCCTTGTTTTTAAACCATTTCCCCCATCCATTGAAACTCGAATGGCTTCTGCAATAGAAGCCGAAACCCTAAAGCTAAAGCCTTTTAACTGTAGGATAATCATTGCTATATGATAGGATAAATTGACTGGTAATTTCAACATCATGGCCTTGGAAAAGAAAAATGCAACGATCCCAACCTGCGTTGATGAGATGTTGAAGTATATCTCTGGCTGCGCCTCCAAAAATTCAGGTCCAGCTGGCTCAATCCTCTTAGCATGACTGCTTCTGCCCAGAACGGCTAGACTGTTCACTTTACGAGCAAATCCCATGATAACAGGCACGGTATCCTTTAGGTGGAAAGAAAATCCAGGGAATGACAACAAACTGCGCAGGAATAAGATTTAAAATTTGCCAACAGGGCAAAGTAACGGTACCATAATGAATTTCCTTGATGGGATATAATGACTTGAAGTAACTGTATGAATCAACTTCCCGATCAATCAAACTCAGGTGTACTTTCCCTTGAATTTTGTAGCGCACGTTCTACCTCCACCATTCCACCGTGGCAACTCCTTGAAACGTGGCAAAAGTCATCATAATGCTTGATGTGATATTTAAAACACCTGAACATTAGAAAGATCTCGCTGGCTTGATTTGATGGCGCCTTAGTTTGAAAATTGGGGTTAGCGCCTTCATTAATTTCACTAAAGCAACAAAGCTGCAGATGTGGCAACCAAATACAAATATATTCATCATCATAAAAAAACATTTTTTTGAAAGATTCCCGCTCGCTTGATATCAACGCTTTGAAATAAAGATTACGGTATAAAATTTGGAAGTGCTCTCCTTTAACAGCCATAAGATTTGGTAGCGTTGTCTATGATGATAAAATCGAATTTTGTAGTGCTATTTTCTTTTGACAACAATTTAGATTTGGTAAGCGCTAGCGCTACCAAATCAGTATTTCTGAACTTTGCACTTATTATAAAATAATGACAGTAGACCCTAGACCTTCAGATAATCCCTCAAATTGAGAACTTGAGATAATCCCTCAAATTGAGAACTGGACAGTAAATCGCACTACCAAATCATATTTTTGAACTTTGCACTTATTAAACAAGGGTGGCACGCTGCATGTACTGCCTCCGAAAACTTTACTTGTTAGAAAACTTTACTTGTTAGTGTTTGCACGGCTTATATAAATAATATTCGGACATTTTCTTAGTCATTCGAAAAATTACTACATACAAATTTCTATAAAATTATACTAAAAGATTAAAAAATGTTAATAAATGTAAAATTATTGAAATTGAAAGATTAAAAAATATTAATAAATGTAAAATTATTGAAATTAAAAAATTAAAAAATATTAAAAAATGTAAAATTATTGAAATTTTAATATAAGTGTAAAAAAGTTGATATTTCAAATTTAAATTTTTATTTCATTTGAAAAAACAATACAATATTAGATTTTTAACATATATTATAATACAATATTACATTATGTCTTTTCTCATTAATTTAAGGTTTCGAAATACGTGAAGGCTGCAATAACACTATCAAGTTATTGACCAATGAAAAGTTAAAAAAATATTATTTTTGTTTTTTAAAAAAATAATTTTTTTTAATTGTTATGTTGAACATTTAAATTGATATAAAATTTTTAAGTCAACACAAAACTAATATGAAAGTCAATGCTAACTCATTGCTATATACTACCTTCGGGGCAGTACAATAATGACACTAGAGCCTAGACCTTGAGACAATCTCTCAAATTGACTATTGGACAGTGAATCCTCGAAGACTAATGACTAGATGACTCAAAAATAAGGGAAATGTTAACATAATATTGACTATTGTCCCAAACTTTAATCAAATTGACTCAAAACATTTTGACCTTGTTGACTCGTTAGGACTTCATCCTAACTTTCACCTTGGGCTCCAAAGAACTGACTAAAACAAAGTGAGACTCGAGGACTTTGAAAAAAACAAAAATTGAGTCGGGAACATAGACACAGTACCAAATGATAATAGGCCACCTTCGACGTGAGTGTAAGGGAAAGGGATTTGGAGGACTTTTCAAAAGATTTTGAACTACAGAGAAATCCTCCAGAGTATGTAGAAGTAGATTGTTCTCTGAACTTGGATGAAACCACTGGAGCCTCTTCCTCACCACCTTAGCAAAGAGCCTGGGGCAACACTAACTAGTAAGTTAAAAGCTCTTTGCCTTAAGTTGTTTAACTCTTTGACTTTTGAAGAGGAGGAGGCCATAAACAACTCAGATTGGTTATGATAAAAAAACTTTGTCAAAGGACTTTAAACCCAAGCCTGTCGCTGTATCCCTTTGACCCATCTAATTTCGATCCCTTCCCCCTCTCCTCTCTTAGCCTTCCCACTGTCGTTTCTTCTCCCTGTTTACCTTTGTCTTCAACCCAGATTGTAAATCCCTTGAAGCCTTTCCCTTCTAACCCTCTGAACTATTCTCATCTCCCACCTCCAGTTATTCCAATTCCTCCCCTGCCCATCGACCCTTCTTTGGATGACCGGTCAGGGAGTCACCGAACTTGCCAGGTTATAGAGAGGCAGAGGAGGGAGACTCGAGTCTCTTCGCTGCCCTAGATTCCTTGTTACCAAGCCTAACTGCTCCCTTTGACTCTGTGCCGCTGTCCACCTTTCTAGGTAAGGAGGCCTTAGATCCTAAAGTAGATTTTGGTTCCTCTTCCTCACACGCTTCGGTCAAGGGAAGTAAGGCCTTTGCTTGGTCTGGGGGTCTCGACTCAGAACTTTCTCCTGTAAAGACATGGAGCTCACGAAAGAAACATGTGGGTTTAAGTATACAAAACTTTGACAATGTTCCTACTTCCCCGGATACTGGGGCCCTTAGAGCAATGAAGGCCTTGGTGAGAGGGCAAAGTGATGTTATTGCTCTCCTTGAATATTTGGGGGATTGGAGGCACCCTCAAAGCTGCTTCAGTTTGTAGACTGTTGGATCGTACTCGACCGAACATTGTTTTTTTGCAAGAGACTCTTTCCGATAAACAAAGAGCAAGAGATTTTCTGCTCCAACTCCGTCCTCCTTAGGCTGCGACTACGGTTAATTCCATAGGAAACTCTGGCGGGTTACTAGTCTTTTGGGACCGAAACTCTTTTGACTTAAACCCCTTTCTAACGGTCGGGGGCATTTTATTAACAAGTGTTTATATTCCTTCCAAAAAGGAGCTGGCGCTTCTAAATGTTTATGGGCCATCTAAAGATTACAAAATCTTCTGGAGCTCCTTAGCTGACATCGGTATCCTTTCTATTCCTAATCTTGTTATTGCCGGTGACCTGAACTTCATTTTATCCTCGGATGAACATTGGGGGGGCTCTTTCGTACCAGGGCCGATTGAGGATTTTTATAGAGATTTATTCATCTCTAAGAATCTGATTGATGTTAAGCCTCCCAAGTTGGTCCCTACCTGGTGAAACGGTCGATCTGGTCAAGATGCAATTGCTAGAATGCTCGATAGATGTTTTATTGCTGAAGGTCTCTTGTCTACCGCTGCCTTATACAGGTCGTGGGTGGAATACCCCTTTGTATCAGACCACTCCCCCTTATTCAATTGGAGAATTCCTCGGTGTACAAGGCGTTCCCTTACAAATTTAATGCGGATTGGTTGAGGGATCTTGACTTTGTGAAGCTGGTCCATATTATTTGGAATGATTTGTGTTTCTTGGTGGAGGGCAACAAACAGGTCAGATTGTTGTTTAAATTGAAAGAACTAAAGAGTAAAAAAAAAAGTGGATTAAAGAAGTCAAGGCGAATGAGAAATTACAATTACTAAATCTGGAAACAGATATAGAACAACTTAAAAACGCTGAGACTCCCTTATCATTGGAGGAAGAGAGACGTCTTGGTGAGCTGAAAACAAACAAAAATAATTTTCTCAGTAGAGAGGAGGCTTGGTGAATCTGAAGTAGGATGACTTGGATTAAAAGTAGAGACTTTAATTCAAAATTTTTCCATAAGTTGGCTAGCTTCAACAGGAACCGAAAACACGTCTAAGAGATTCAAATTGACAGCGGGGATACCATTACTGATCGGAAGGTGATTAAAGAGGAGGTTGTTAACCATTTCAAACACTTCTTTAAAGCAATAGAGAGAATCAACTATAATGATTTGGTCAAGGTTTCCAACCTTTACCCAAGAATGGTGAATGAGGAGGAAGCCGAGTCTCTTTTCAAACCTGTAACTTTGGAGGAAATAAAATCTGTTCTTGAAAATTTCAAAAAAGAAAAAATCCCGGCCCTTGATGGGTGGACATCAAAATTCTTTCTTTTCTTCTTCAATCTTGTGGGAAGTGACCTTTTGGAGATGGTGGAGGACTCTAGGAGAAAAGGTCATCTTAGTGGAGGTATTAATTCTACTTTTCAAGAATAGACCGGTCTCATTTGATGACTACCGACCTATCTCCTTATGTAATCTAATTTATAAGGTAATCTAAAAAATTCTTGCAAATCGGATAAAACCGATACTGTCAAAGTGTCTTTCTTCAGAGCAGTGGGGATTCATGAAGGGTAGGAGGATTCAGGACGCAATTGGCATGGCACATGAAAGCTTCCACAGTATAAAAAAAATAAATTGAAATCTCTGGTACTAAAGTTGGATCTTAAAAAAGCCTATGATAGCATATAGACTGGGAGTACTTAACGCTGGTTTTACTCACAGTTGGTTTCAGAGTCAAGCTAACATATTGGCTAATGTGTTGCATATCTAGGGCCAGTTTTGCAGTCTTGATTAATGGTGAGGCAACATATTACTTCAAGGTTTGGAGGGGGCTTTGTTAGGGATGCCCATTATCCCCGTATTTGTTCATTATGGTATTTGTTCATTATGATAATGGAAGGGCTTAGCCCGATGTTATCCAAAAGTAGCGTCGATCACAATGTCTCAGGTATAAAAGTAACAAAGCTTTTAAAATTTGTTCATTTAATGTTTGTTGATGACGTCCTTGTAATGTCAAAGGCAGATCTGTTGGAGTGGAAAGTGATCGTAGACATTCTCCAAGCTTACTGTCAGGTTTATGGTCTTTGCATAAATACTTTGAAAACTACAGTCCACTACTGGGGGCTCAAGGAAGCAGAGCTATCTCCTTTAAAAGATATCTTACCCTTTACCTTCGTTGATTTGAATGTTAGTTTCAAGTTCCTAGGTTATTACCTAACGTTGGGTTCTTCAAAATCTACTGATTGGAGCTGGTTGGTGGCTAAATTCGAAAATAAAATTTGGTTGTGGTGTAATAAATGGCTATCGCTCGGAAGTAGGTTTATCTTGGTAAAAGCAGTGTTGGAAAGTCTATCGGTGTTCTGGATGTCCTTGGAGGTGATTCCAAGAACCATTTAAAATAAAATTCGTAAGTTAAGTTTCGCTTTCCTGTGGAGTGGACATAAGGAAAAGTTTCAATTCCATCTCTGTAGATGGGATCTCCTGGCTAGACCAAAAATTTGTGGAGGATGGGGGCTCATAAATATTTCAACGTTCAACTTTGCATTAATAGCAAACACCTTTTGGAGGGCGCCGACTCATGGCAACATTTGGAACAAAATTCTATTGGGCAAATACATGGGTAATTCTTCGATTTTAAATTGGCTTTGGAAGTCTTCTCACTAGCAACAAAAGGTGTCCAGCTTTTGGAATGGCATGACAAAAAAATTATTTGTGATTTTGCATTGGATGCGTTGGATTCCTGGAACCAAAACTTCAATTTCTTTAGGAAGGGACCAGATCATCGGTTTGGAGAACCGATCGCTCCTCTCCGAATCCCTGCGCTCGCACCTGTCAAACATTCACATCACCTCTCTTGCCCAAGCGAGAGACGTAGACATCTTCTCTTACTTTTCGAGCCGGTGGCGCAACAATGATTCATTGAGTCTTGATGGTTAGGATGCAATTGAATGGAATTCCTTCATTAGTGCTTTAAGGGATGCAAGAATTACTCTTAGGAATTCAATAAATTCTTTGGTTTGCGCTGGTGGGGACTCGTTTGGTCTTATCTCAGCAAAGAACATTTACCAGGTGCTCATAAACACCTTCGATTACCAGGGTGACAACTCGTGGTTTAAACAGTGGTGGAAGTGGTCGATCCAACTAAAAATAAAGTTGTTTGTATGGCTGGCAGCAACAGACAAAGTACTTACTTGAGAATCTCTTCAGAGGAAAGGTTGGCAAGGCCCGGGGCTCTGCAAGCTGTGTAATTGTAGTTCTGAAACTATCAACCATCTTCTAATTCATTGTTCTTTCACGAAATCAGTGTGGCTCCATTTATTTGATCTCTACAGAGTAAAAATTCAGTGGGCAAGCAACTCGGTCTTGCATTGTTTTATGGAATGTGTTATCACTCCAGGAAACTCTCCTAGGCTGTGAGTCGGAGATGCCTGGTAACTAACTCTTTTTGGGAATATTTTCCAAATAATTGATGTGGTTTTTAGATCAAGATGAATATCTAGGGGCTGGACTGTGTGTTCAAGACTGTCTAGGAATACAAAATCTCACAAGGTCTTCTAGTAATGCAGTCAGACAAGGTTTGATTAAATGATAGAGAAGATAACTATTTAACCAGACTATACTCATATAAAACAAGCACAATGGGTTTAATAACCAAGGAAATAACTTATGATCATCAACTTAAACAATCAACTAGTGAGATGACAGTCACATGCAGATTGAATGAACATCAATAAAGAACCTTCACTCATAAGATATCAAAGAACAGGAAAATGAGATCTGACAACACAATTGAAGGAAGTTTGCAATTTTTCATAAAATAAGAATAAGTCTCTTAGTTACAGTAGCAGCATAGTAGAACCCAAAATCGAAACCTTGGTTCCTCTTCTATTCTAATATTTATAGCATTACAAAACAATTCTAAGATCCTGAAAACATGGATCAAATCAACTAAAAATAGCAAAGTCAAAATCTGTTGCAAAATAAGTGGGATGTTTACTCAAAATGAGGCCAATCCCTGATTTCTCTCTCTGTGGGTTGTTGGTGCAGTGTAGAACAACCTTCCAAGGCTAAATGATAATTCTCAAATGGAGACCAAGTCGAGTTTGCTGATGTAGCAAAGTATCCTGCTTTTCTGTTCAACAGAAAGTATCCATAGACCTTTGAAATACCTCTTTTCTCCATGCTTTGTCAAAAATAACTGCTGGGATGGACTTGATAGTTCATTAGACATTCATTGGAAAAGATCCCGAATCTTTTCATATCAAAAATCCCTGACCTGTGTAAAACCTCGTTTAATTCTGGACACACAGGCTTTCGGTGGTTGTCTGGGAAGATTTCTGGGTAAGTTATCCACCGAAAGCGCCTGTTTCGGTTGTTAATGAGCACACGGTGGGCTCGCCTAAACCACCGAACGTTAATCTTTGAAGAGTTTCAAAATTGCAAAAATGACTGTCCTGAAT
Source organism: Picea engelmannii (assembly GCA_009831015.1). NCBI lineage: Eukaryota > Viridiplantae > Streptophyta > Pinopsida > Pinales > Pinaceae > Picea > Picea engelmannii. The sequence goes on along the minus strand of ML814285.1, from coordinate 158,221 downwards.
CCTCTTTTAGCACTCAAACTTTCTTAGATACTGTAGTCTTGATTCGAGTAGATCTACGAACCTTTGCTGACTGTGTAGGGGAATCTGTTACATCTATTATAGTTGTGGCTAGATTAGCCAAAGTGTCTAATCCAGTTTGTTTCTCCTCTGGTGATTCAAACTTCTTTAACTTGAGCCTCAGAACCCTGAGCTGCCTGTATAATTTCATATTTTCTCTGATCAACTCTCTGCTTCTATCTTTGATTGTATCATGTTTTTCTTTGAGAGTTTGATTTTCTTTGAACAGTTCCACGTTCCTCTCAGTGAGGTCCGTGTTTGCCTTTTTTATTACCCTCTCCAGGACTTCCATCTCATAAACTTCTCGCAGGAGCTTATTAATCTTCTTTGTCTTACATTTTTTAGACCTGCTTGAGGGGGCTTCGGCTTCTGGTTGCCTGTGAGTCTCTGAAGGATTTGATGAAGGTAAATTTATCTTCAATTTTACATCCTGTTTGCTCTGCAAGTTGTCCTGTGTTTTTGCCATCCCCTGCTCTGAATCAGAGTCACTATAAGGTAGATTGAGAGGGTTTTTTTCTGTGACAGGGTTTCTATCTTCAACCTTTAATTTCCTCTTGATTCCTCCCTGCTTGTTGGGTGATGTTTTAATAGAATCTCTGGGCATTGAAATTCCTTTCCTACTCCTGTGACTACTCTTGGGAGTAAGATCTTTTTTGCTTCTAGACTTCTTTGCTTTTATCTTTGGAGGCCTTTCTGTCTGAAACTCATTCCAAAACAAGAAGAAACCCCACTCAATTTGTTTCTTCTGCAGAGCTTCTTTCACAAGGAGGGTAATCAGCCCCTGATGTGATAATCAACTTATAACTTTAGTAGGCTGGGCTTTTACCTGTTTTTCCATCTTAGTTAGGGTTTTATGAAAGAAGTAAGGTATGTTTAAGTGTTCCCTGCCTGTGAAATGGTTCAGCAGTTTAAAATGATAATACATCACCCCGTTATAGCGCCCCTCACAGGTGATATATACCAAAATCGCCCTCAGCAGGGACTGCCACTTCGATTCAAGATAGGACATAGGAATATCTTTTTTCCAAGTGAAAGCTTTATGCACTGGCAATAGATATGACCTGAATTCAACATTCGAAGGTGAAGAGGTTTTAAACCAGCAGTCCCCTGTTCTGGATAACCCTGTGTATTCGGCAATAGTTGCTTCATCTATAATGAACTCCTCCCTGCCTATTTTTGCAATCCTTCCATCATAGGAGAGGGCAAATGCTTCAACCACTTGTTGGTGAAAGGTAGTCAATTTTTCACAATATGCGAAAACTTCGACCTGTTTAAAACACTCTGTAACCTCTGGATGATCTTCAAAATACCACAGGCCATCTACTTCGGATCTCAAAACAAGACTTACTTTTGACATGACTCTATATCGACTATACCTGAAACTGTGGGAGATTAAAATGTTCGGGAGGTAATGGTTCTGGGAAGTAGGAATACAGTCGATACCACTTATGCAAAAAAAACCAGTGAAATCGGATGACAAAGCATATGATTAATGAATTCACTAAAATACCGTCCCACTCTCGGATGACAATCTAGCTGAGAAATGCCGAAACTTCAGCTTTTCGGGGGGCAATTGAATTGCTGAAACTTTTGAAAGAGAACGGTTTCCGATCTTACCTGATAACCCGCCTAGGTTTCTTTGACTCGGGATGCCTGCTGAACTCGGAGACACTTCGACAATCGCCAAAGAACGCGGGATCATAATTTTGAAAATATGCTTTGCTGATAAGATCGCGGATTTGTGATTATCTTCAACGATATTCGGGATTCATTATGACTGATTGAGTTTACAGATGAAGGAAAGACCTGGTAATGATGATTGGCGTACTTACCATTGAAATAGAGGGAACCCCGTACAATCATACCTGTCAATAACCGCTCTGTGTGGATTTGAAATGATCAATGCAATGGATAAGACGCAGGTGCTTCGAATCTTTCGGATGAACACCACGAATGTGCATCATCTCCCACAATGCGAGCTTTCGGCGGTTGTATTTCTCATCATTGCAACGATTTTTGACATCTGGCTCGTGCGAAAACACGATCTTTCTTTTTGCCCGTTCAAAACATTTTTGGTGGTTGCTTGCCTTCTGCCTCGACCCCTTGTATGCCAAAAATGAACACTTTCGGTGGTTAATGAGCACGCTGGAGGCTCGCCTAAACCACCGAAACCTGATATTTTGCTTTCTTCTTGACCGAACCAAAATCAACATGAGTTTTGAGATTATTTTGGAGATACAGACTCTCTAACCTATTGATAGAAATTTAGAAATCAAATTTAGGAACCAACCTATCATCTAAAAATCAAAACAAATCTACTGATTTATTTGAGGAGTTAACAGAATGGACAAAAGATAAATCTGCTCCAACAAGCTTGGCAACTACTATTTGCTGGCACATTTGGACTGAGAGAAATAAGGCCTTATTTGAGGAGTGTTTCCCCTCTTACCGCGCAGTGGTGTATAGGATATCGAGCACTTTCTCTTGGCAGCCAGGGATCCCAAAGTCTATCCCAATTAGAGTTTGTGATTTTACTCTGACTGAAGGCTTCACCCTATCCTGCTTTGATGGAGCAACGCTAGCAAATGGTGAGTGTTGTGGAGCAGGTGGTTTTTCCAAGACGCATGCGACAAGGATTACCGAATGGTTCCTAAACTGCGGAGTTGGCACCAATACAAAGGCGGAGCTCTTGGGATTGTGGGTGACTCTCACGTTGGCTACGCTTTGGTCGATTGAAAAAGTCCAAATCCTGGGGGATTCGAAAGTTATTATAGATTGGATAAAGCAACAGGGTCAGCTCCATGCGGTGAATATCGAACACTAGAAAATAAAAACAATGGAACTGGCAAGTAAGTTCAAAGATATAAGCTTTCAACACATCTACAGGGATCATAATAAAGAGGCCGACTTACTGTCAAAGAGGGCTCTCAAGGAAATTAAAGGTACACTGTCAGTTTATCATTGGGAAAATGGGGAATAAAGCTCTCATAATTACCTTAACATCTTCGAAGACTGAGCTGTTCGAGAAGTTTGTGCAGTGTCTTTGTAGTAAAGACGTGAATGTATTTTTTGCAGATTTCCTACCCTTTTTCCAATTCTTAGTCTGAGACTTATGTGAACAGATTGTAGAATTGATTCAGCGCAGTCCTAAATAGCTCTTTGCGCTGATTAGGCTGTTTTAAATTTCGAATCCTTCAATATTGTTTCTGCGTTGTAAAATAAATTATATCTAATATAATTTTGAGATATTTTTCATTTGGAAAAAGGGATTACTTCCCTAAACCACTTAGCCTATAAATTTATTTCAAAATTTATAGAGTGCTAACAGATTCTAAGCAGAATTATTTCTGGAAATGGTGCTTTTGAGAGCCAGTTATCTTTCCCCTGTTTTGATTTCTGCGGCAATTAATCTTTTTTTTCGCAATTTATTTTTATATATTTACAAAGCCTTTCTCGCTGGAACGAGAGAGGTGCTTTTGAGAGCCAGTTATCAAAAACTTATTTTGATTGCTACAGCTATTCATTTTTCTTGTCATTTATATATATTGATCAGTTTTTCTTGCCATTTAAATCACTGTTTTATAATCAGAGTTTTGAGGGTGTAGCTGTATCATTTTGAACGCTCATCACACATTACTAAGTACTTTGTGTTCATGGTTGAAGTTATTAACCAGAGGTTTGCTTGTGCTAAAAGAAAAGCTAGTAGTTATTAGCTTTTCATCTTCTATAAGAACAAGTGAAGCATTCGTCAATGAGCAAGATAAGCTGAGCCACATGATTTAATCACCATAATTAGTTTTCTGCTTGTGTTTGTGTAAGCATTTATAGGAGGGTGTAGGAGGGAAGAGGAGAGACATATGCTTCCCTCTTCAACCTAACTATCCTTTCCCAAACCCTACTTGTGTTTCTCTTGCATGGTGTGTTTCCCCAAATTATACTTGTGCTCTTGGTTGTTAAGTCATTAATTGAGGTTTCTTCTTGTGCTAGAAGAAATGTTAGCCATCGGTAGCTTTCCTTTGAGCAGAAAGCATAAACTAAGCATTCTTCAATGAACAAGGTAAGCACACCATGAAATTGGAAAGAAAAGGTCCTTGGAATTAGAATGTAATTCCAAGGAGTAAAACCTGATTTTATCGAGGTTTGTGTTGGAAGGAATGTGATTAGTTGCTAGCATTTTTTAAACACAAAAGAACAAACTAAGCGGTATTCAATGAAAATATGTGGGCCACCACCCAATAGCAAATTGTTGTGGCTTATGAGCACCCCAACCAAAACTTCTATACTTGTCATCCCACCATGATCCGTCATCCCTTTATGAGCCTATCTAATGGAGGCTTTGCGTCAAGCAACATTCTAGTTGCACTCTACCAGGCCTTGCTCTTGTAGAGCCATCACCACAAGGCAGTATTAGGGTGAATTCTAGCGGTGGCACTAACCCCATTCCTTTATCCATGGTTCCATTTGTAACTCTTTCGATCAGAAACATAAATATCCTTATTGAATGGATTTTCCATTAAGCTCACTAAATAATCCATCTTCGTGCCCTTTCAAAAGTAAGTAATGGTCCACTAAGAATAAACTCTATGCACCTGCATATCTGATTCATCACAAATGTTGTTGCCTTGAATGGTTTGGAAGAAGGCGTGGAATTAGAAAGGTAAACCCTATTTGAATGTTGAATCTTAGCGCGAGGCACAAAGCCCATGTTGAATGTTTCGTGACCATACTTGTTGGTGGCTAGAAAAACTGAAGGAGCTGATAAACGAAGGGATGAGGGAGAAACCTAAACACTTTTTGCATTAGTTTGGTCCTCAAGATTGTTTGATTATTTTTACAATAGTATCAACTATAGATATTTCATTTAACGGAGGTTTGTGCTCGTGGTTAAGTCATTCAATCTTGTAATTGGTAGCTTTCCTTTTAACACATGCACAAACATAGCCTTGAATCTATGGAATTAAAAAGGTAAACACTTTTTGATTTAAAAATGCGATACTAAAGAATGAAATCTAATTTATTGGCTTTGTATAAAGGAAAGTGTTTTTCACAAGATGGGGTAGGGAGGTGGATATACATATGCTTCTCTTTCTCAACCTGATTATCATTTTCCCAAATCCTATTTGGGTTTCTGATGAAATCTAATTCATTGGCTTAGTTGGCTTTGTATAAAGGAAAGTGTTTTTCACAAGATGGGGTAGGGAGGTGGATATACATATGCTTCTCTTTCTCAACCTGATTATCATTTTCCCAAATCCTATTTGGGTTTCTGATGAAATCTAATTCATTGGCTTTTACTAAGGCAAGTGATTTTCACAAGATGGAAATCTAATTTATTGGCTTTGTATAAAGGCAAGTGTTTTTCACAAGATGGAGCAGGGAGGTGGATAGACATATGGTTCTCTTTCTCAACCTGATTATCATTTTCCCAAATCCTATTTGGGTTTCTAATGAAATCTAATTCATTGGCTTTTACTAAGACAAGTGCTTTTCACAAGATGGAGCAAGGAAGAGGAGAGACATGTTCTCAACCGGATTATCATTTCCCCAAATCCTATTTGGGTTTCCCCTACATGATGAGTATGTTTGCTTTCTATCTAGACAAAGCAAGGAGGTGGTAATATGCTTTGTTTAACCATCTATAAGGTTGGGCCACCATGCTAGGGAATTATAGGTAGGGTTAGGGTGAAATAAAGAAAGCATATTTTTTCAATGTTGTGTTGCTTGTGCTTGTATATCTTTGTGTTTGTGCTTGTGTTAGAAGGAAAACTAGAAAGTGCAGTGTCCACAACAACATTAGATTCAAATACACTTCTTAGGAAAACTAGAAATGTAGTGTCCACAACAACATTAGATTCAAATACATTTCTTATTGCATGGGATTATACATTGATATATATATTTTTGAGAAAAAAATTGAAATTTCTATTCTAGAAAAAAATGTGCACTATGAAGGTGAAAAAATTGAGACTCCTATTCCGAAGAAAGAAAGGGTATGGGGTACTCTAAAGGGTGAAAAAACCAAAACTTCTATTCCAGAAGAAAGAAGGGGTACTCTAAAGGTGCAAAAATGCTTACAAAAATAATAGGTTGCGAGAACATGGATTTGTTCAAAAAGTTCCATTAGCTAAACACTTATGTCACTCAAAAAGAGTTAAAAAACCAACAACCATAAAGACGACTAGTCGTTACATATAAAAACCAGAAGTTCAAAGATAATAAGAAAGACAAACTTACATAAAAAAAAAAAAAATCCCTTTTGAAGATCAGTGCCCCTTAAAAGTAATTCCTCCACCACCGGTACATTTTCATTGAAGGGTTGTTTGGATAGTGTATATGTAGACCTATTTAATTATCTATATATGTGCATAAACTTGATCTTATTATAATGAGAAGCTATGATTTTTAACTATTGACCAATTTTCAGTAGAACCAAATGATCAAATTGTAAAGTCCTCATCATTCAATCAATCACCAAAGACTTGAAGAACTGTCACGTTTTTTTCCACAGCTGACCTTGAAAGAGCAAATAGCACATTGAATTCAACAATATTATTAGGACCACGCTCCTAGATTTTCCTTTACCAATAAGATAATGTGAATAAGTAAAGTGCAAGATGAATCCCAAACAACATTTACTATGACAAGCCCATTAAAGAAAACCCTATGGACGTTGCTTGTTGATGTCAGTGATAATAATCTTCCGACTTTTCTTCATAACAGAAGAACCCTTGTAGTGCTCTCTGAAACACTTTGAAAGCGGGAGTAACTTTGTTTTAAAAAACACAAAATTTGGGCCAACTATATCCCCCGCGAAACCAAAATTAGAAGAACTCTCAAATCCTTAACGTACTATCTGTAAAAAAAATCTTTAAAACAAGGCATTCTGACACTATGCCCCTTGTCCAGATAGGAGCCACCTGCAGTTCACTTCCTACTTCTTATACAAACATTCCAAGAAGAGATGAACATTGGTCTCATCCGCTTGTTTACACATATAACAACAACTTAACCCTTGCTTGCCTCGATGCTGAAGTTGTTTCCATGTCAAAGCCTTCTCCTTGAGAACAAGTCAGAAAAAGAGTATTCCCTTCGGAGGCCTTTGATTTTCCAGAACTTATTTTACCACCAGAGAATGTTTCCTCCCCTAAATCATAGCTTGATAAACTAGTTTTTCAGAGTATTGACCTCTGAAGTGATTGGTATACAAATCCAATTCATCTTCATTATACGGCAAATGAATATGTGCCTCTTCTATAAGTCTGATGTTAATCAATACCAAGCCTGTTGTCAAGTGACGTCCAATCCCAGTCCCACCGTCGTGTGCCAACCTTGAAGCCAAATATTCTAAGCCATATCATTACTAATTCTGTTCAAGGTACATATATCTAGCTCTCTTAGTGTATCAACTAAAGCCCATGGAAGAAACATACTCTCCTTGTAGCTTACTATGGCATCAATACCAATTCTCACTTGAGATCCATTACCAACTTCCCAAGCTAGAAATCTACTTACTACAAGAAGGCTAGCGTTAAGGCTTTCCATTGAGTTGAAGCATCTAGTAGATTGATCAATAAGAATATGCTGGTGTCCAGGCTCACCATCGAGTTGGAGCAATATATTTATCAATAACAATATGCCTCCAAAGACTGTTTCGTGTCAAGAACACCCACAAATTTTTGGCGGGCATCCATTGTTTAATCCCCATCCTCTCAAATGTTTTGGCTTGGACATGCTTCTTCAATAGGCCCAATGTGATCCTTGATATTTTGTGCTTCTCTTCCACAAAGCTTCTTGAATGAGAGTCAACAAGTGCCAATACATTCGAATTTCCTCGATAACATACTTAATGAGCACTAACCTTCCACCTCTAGAAATCCATCGGTTGCACCAAAGGTTTATTTTCCTATCAATCATTGAAAGAAGCCAGGACCAATCTGCTATACCATATTTGTTGGGATCAAGCATAAACCCAAGATATTTAATCCCTTCACTTAGAGCTTGCAAGGGAAAGTTGAACAAGTTTGTGAAAATAGTTTTGTACTCATCCACTTCATTGGGAAGGAAAATTCCAGATTTATTCACATTTATAAGCATTCTCATTGCATCACAAAAAAGGCTCAGAATATCCTTCAATAATGAGCACTAACCTTCCACCTCTAGAAATCCATCGGTTGCACCAAAGGTTTATTTTCCTATCAATCCTTGAAAGAAGCCAAGACCAATCCGCTATACCATATTTGTTGGGATCAAACGTAAACCTAAGATATTTAATCCCTTCACTTAGAGCTTGCAAGGGAAAATTGAACAAGTCTGTGAAAATAGTTTTGTACTCATTCACGTCATTGGGAAGGAAAATTCCAAATTTATTCACATTTATAAGTATTCTCATTGCATCACAAAAAAGGCTCAGAATATCCTTCAATGTCTTTCCTTCCCTGGATGCACAAAAACAAAAGATTAGTAGGTCGTCTACAAACAACAAATGAGTAAGATTAACAAGTGGATCCAACTTAATCCCCTAAAAATAATTCACTAGCTTTGCCTCTACAAGTGCATGATTAAGATCATTAATGACTAAAAGGAAGAGATATAACAACAAAGAGCATCCTTGTCTATGCCTATGACTCGACTTAAATAAATATGATCCTCTTCCATGATTAATACAACAAAGGAAAATGTAGTGAGAGAAGACATGATCCGCTTAACCAATTGTAGCTCAAACTCGATATGCATAAGCAAGAGCTGAGGATAAATCCAAGAGACCCTATCATAGGCCTTAGAGAGAGATACATGACGATTTTGTATCTTTAATCTTGATAGAGTGAATTCCCTCAAGTTGATCCTCTGGCTTTGTGGATAAGCCTACCCTTGAGGAACTCAAATTGTTTCAGGGAAATGGTATTCGATAGAATTGGTTTGATCCTAACTGCTATAATCTTTGCAACAATCTTGTAAAGATAGTGACATAGTGCCAATATGCTTGAAGTCATAAAAGGAAGAGGGGCACTCCGATTTTAGAACTACGAAAATAAAAGTTGAGTTGGTGCTATGCAATGTCTTACCCATGCGTCGAATTTCTTCCACCACTCTAAGTAGAATGACCCCCACAATATCGAGGAAGTCCTCAAAGAATTCTATAGTCCAACCATCTAGTCCTAGACTTTTGTCTTTCTCAAAGCTGGAAATGATCACTCACAACTCTTCCTTAGAAACTTCTTCTAATAGTTCCCTATTTTCTTCCTCTTCAACTAATCTTGGAACCAAGGAAATTAAATTCAACATTTCACCCCCTATTTTCTTCCTCTTCAACTAATCTTGGAACCAAGGAAATTAAATTCAACATTTCACCCACCTTTTCTTGCGTTGATTCCATAAACAAGTCTTTGAAATGTCCACTCCCAATGCAACAAGATGAAAGATTCTCCTTTTTTTCATTTCCCTCCCTATTATTTTTAACAGTTCGAAAAGAGCTAGTTTGTAGAACGTTTAGACTAATGACCATATGGTTTTATTACAGATTTAGGTTTTATCTTAACTAGGGATCCCCAATTTGGATCAATGCCTCTACAATATTCTTATCATAACTTCTATCCATTCCTCTTCCTCTTTTTTCATCTCAACTTTTCTTATTTTTGAGACCCTAACCCTTTGTGGGGTTTGGGTACTTTGCTTTGATGTTTTCTTTGCAGCGTCTTCCTTTTGATGTTTCAAGTACCATTCTCCTTCTTGAAGGCTTTCCATTTGAATTTTTCTCCTTGTATGGTTTCGTAACATTGCCATGGACTATGCTTTTGGAGATTGCAACATTTTTAGTCCGTAGGTTTGAATTTCTTTTTAAGATGATCTTAACACTACCCTCATTCTATTAGTCTTCTTCCATGAAGATTTTCTTTTCAACGACTCTCTACCCTAACTATGGAATTGTGGTTTAGGGGACTCAACAACCTCCATGGTCACCACGACTTGAATTTCTTCTTGATTCACCATGATAATGCATCAACCACTAGTAGTGTAATAAGCCCATGATGGGAAAGAGCTCCATGTTTTCCTTCTTTTACCTTAGTGGTCATTTATTTAAGATATTTAAATAGATAAAGCATAATGCTAAAACAATCTTCAGGGTTTTGGTTTGTGTGTTAACAAAGGTGCTTCAATATTTGAAAATGGTAAGTGCGTACCAAACTATGTCTTAACTTGTAGGCGATATACTTGATGACATGCAATGCAACTGCATCCCAAGGTGCAAACATATTGGTGCATTTTACTCCTTTACCCATGTCTTCTATGGATCCATATGCAAGCATTAATTCCTTTTTCACTTCACGATATTTCTTCATATCTTCCTTCTCCCATTCTTCCCTTATTAACAAATGTGTAACTATAGAAATTGATATTTATTTCTTGGAAAATTCTCAGGACATGGGGATTATTTCTTATCAACTGAATCTCTACTCACTATCTTTTGTTTAATCCTCCACCCATATTGTTCTTGTAATGAATACTTTGAGATTGATTTTCCCTTTTATAGGTATCTATAGCTCCAATTCTTTTCAAATTAATGCATCACTAATATGTGTGATTTACTCCTTTCATACAAATTCTAATTGAAACATGGTATTGAGGCTTCTAGTAGATATGATAGGAAATGGTTGCAAAATATTGATTACCTCACTTTAGAGTGCCCTACTCTTACCCATCACTTTAGTTTTTGAATAAACCACCATTACACATCACTCCATCATTAAGTTGGAACATTTCAATCACGATGAGACAAACTTTGTTCATGTGACAACATTCCCCCCTCTCCCCCTCCTACCCCCAACTTGAGCACTCAACCATTTGTGGTTGACAAGTATAGGTAAGTAATGAGCTTCAAAGTATATGTTAACAGAAATGATGAAGGGTAATGATACTTAGTAGATTTATATTGATGGAGGGAATATGATGTTAATAGCCACAATGTTGTTAATCTAACAATTGCTTTGAAAATAAAATATTTGAACTATACCATTGAGACAATTGATAGATATACTCTAGGTATCATAAGATATCTTTACTAAAGATATTTCATTCCTGAAATAGGCAAAGTCTTCTCTACATAGACAAAAATCTTCTTGATTGTTGACATTGTATACGTTGGAAGTATTACTCTTTTATTTAGTGCAGAGCTTGATTATTCAGTTTTCGAGTTTAGATATGGAGTCCGCAATTGCTTGAAATTTGGTCTTCATCACAAATATTTGGGCTGATTTCAACACAATAAATTTGCAAGTATGTTGTGTTAAGTTGGAACCTTGCGGCATTAAAGAAATGGTTAGATGAAGAAAATCAAGTACATTGGTGGAGCTATGTAGTCATCATACATTTTTTTCTTTTAGTAGAAACTTGTTAGTGAACTGGTTTTCAAGATATCAATTGTTTTGTGGTGTCCTTGTAGGGTTTTCACCACAAAGTAATGGTTTTATATTTGTGCTTGTGCTTGAAATGTAAGGTAAGTGATCACTAGCTTTTCGATCTAGCACAAGCACAAGCACAAGCACACACACAATGCCCACAACAACATCAGAGTCAAATAGACTTTTGTTTGCATAATCATGATTTACTTACATTGTTCAAGATTTAATGAATGGGAACACATAGGGAGAACATTAACAATAAATGCACTTCACAAACTAATGTCATGAAATATCTATGATTGATACAATTGTAAAAGAAACCATATAGATCAAAGGTGTTTTGTGTTTCTATCTCATTCCTTCATTGGCAATCTCTTTGTTTGTTCTAGTCATGAACAAGCATGGGTCACCATGTTAAGGAATCACAAGCAGGCTTAGGGTGAAAGATAGGCATATTCTTTCAGTGCTATGCACTTCTTGTGCTAGAAGGAAAGCTACCTAGCACAAGTGGAAGTGTAGCGTCCACAACATCATATTCAAATACACTTCTTTTTGCATGGGATATTACGTTGATATACATGCTCACCCTATTACAATTAACTACATTTGCACATATAAACTAAAACTATGGATACATATATAATGAATTCATCATTTTAGATCCTTTCCGAGGGAGGTTTTCCCTCTATCATATAATTTAAAATGCCCATACATTTAGGAAATTAACCACTATTTTCAGGATGGAGGGTATTAAAACTTCCCTAACATTGAACAAAAGACTTTGAAACATAACATAGACTTTGCCAAAAGATTGAAAATACCAACTTTCAAGTTGAAAGAGAGGACGATATAAATATCACAAAATTTGCAGAATTTCCATACCAACTAATCTACTTCATCACTACCTTTTTCTTCCATGATCACTAGCCTAATGCTCATCATCTTTGATTTCTTTCTCATTCTCCTTAGAGTTGATGAGATTTGAAATTACACAATAAATGAACCATATCATATGCCTACTTATCCATCACTAAATGTAGTGCCTCACTCATTACATTCTATGTTCTCTTGCAAGCACTCTACCTTGAATTATAGCCTCCTCTCTTAGATGTTCTGTGTCCTTAATTTGACCTTCAATTGTTCATTGGGTTTCATTGTGTCTTTAACCTTCCCTTGATTTTTCATTCTCGGTGCTCATTCATGCCTTATATCTTTTCCTTGATCACTATAATTTTCTCTTTCAAGACATGGATCTTAACAAAAAGACGATCGGATTCTAACTTTATTTTATGAATAAAATGAAGCTTATTTTAACACTAGATACATAAACAAAAGCAACATGTAGCACTAAAAGAATTCCTAAACAACATGATGCTTCATGAAATGTGATGTATGCATCCTTCATTGAAATATAAGTCTAGGGATTGAAATCCAATTCAATCACCATGGTTATTGTCCTGCCTGTGTGTATCTATTTATTGGCTTTCAGACAAGGTAAGAAGATCTATGATTATGCAATAAGAAGTGTCCTTGAATACGATGTCGTGGGTATTGAGCTTGTAGATATGTATGACAAACGTAGGGTTAAATACATTGCTTGACAAGTGTTTGTTAAGGTTTCAAATCAAAATGTTTTCCTCATGGAATGCAATGATCGTGGCATACATAATTCATGGACATGTTAAGGATGCTCTTGCTATTTCCCCTCAAATGCAACAAACATGCACAAAGCTATAACATATCACCAAGGTTGGAATTTCTTTAAGTGCATAAGTTGGACTATGGCTATGGCATAAGTAAAAATGATAATAACACAAAAATTACATCATTTTTAGGGCTATGGATCTACTATTGGCCTAGATCCATTAGAGTCTAATACTAGTCTAGATCCATTTTAAACATGGATCCTTAACATCGTATATATCATTGTGCCTTGGGGTGTTTTCCCTTGCCTCTAATGGAGAGTCATTGTTATAACTTTGGCGACCAGTGTACGAGGACACTCTCCTAGAGTATTTCCCAACTAGTGTGTCTAAGGGCACTCTCCTACTAATCACTCTCTAAAATGATTGTTCTCATTGATTGTTCAACAATTAAGTGAATAGTAAAATTCCTTTAAAGGCATCGATGGATGGAATTTTCACCATAGGAACTATCACTGATAGAAGATGCTAGGAATATTCTTTGGAGCTTTGTAGATTAATTCTTTAAGCTTCTTTTTGCATTTTCCAGGTGAAACTATTTAATCAATCTTGAAGTCACTTACTCCATTGAACAACCAATCAAAGACTAGGATAAGAAAAAAAAGTTGTGACTTGACATATACTCACATGTTAAAAACTTCATTGATGATGGGAAACCTAGTGTTTTAATGGTGTTTAGGTCTTAGTTCGCCCCTCATAAGAACCCATTAGAGATCATCTTCTTTTGAGGTTCTTCAAGAAAAAGTGCATTGTTGTAGGCTCCATGGGATTGATATCTTTTACAATATTGTGTTGCTGGAAGAGCACATGTTTACTCTTTGGGCCAATATCCCCTTGGTGAGAGTAGCCATTATGGCTCACCCACAGGAAAAATGGATTTGGTGGATGGACATCATAGACATGGAGTTTGTGATTCCATATGCGAGGTACATGAATTACAACATGGTGGAGCATGGGTGGGATCATCCGGTGTATGAGAAGAGGAGTTGGGTGAGTCTGAATGTATGGATTTTCCACATCAGGGATTGTGATTGGTCAATGGAGTTCATGGAGAGGTGTTTTTTCATGGGACCCTAGAGCCCTATTTATGTAAAATAGTTGCAGAGTTAGGCCAATCATAGTTTTATAATTTCATAGCTTGTGCAACTAGTTTCATAGCTTCAACATAGCTTAGTTTCATAGTACCCCATTATTCAAATTGAGCTGGAATGACTCCAAGATTAACCAAAATATAGTAGAGGTATTAGATTTTAAAATAGCCCCATTATATTTCCAACTTGGAACTAAATTGACCACAAGAAAGTACAACATGAAAAATAAAGTCTCACAACTAGACACTAATACATACATAATCAAATAAAAAGGGAGACATAATCAAACATAATGTCCCTATTTTTGTATTCTATATAAAGAGGGCCATTCTATGTAGAATATATCATATTTGCACAATAGAATAATAACATTTCTTATTGTTCAACTACTATGCTATTCCATTCCATATCAAGGAAAGTCATTGTAGATGTTAGAAGTGGTATGGGAAGAATGATTCAAAATGGTCTTCGAGAACTTGTATTTAATTCTCTCCTTTCAAGCTCTATTATGTCAAATAGTCATGGACACAACCTCCCTCTCGTTATTAAAGTAAAGGACATGATATTTGATGGGAACATTATTTGTAAGAAAGCAAGGTACAATATACAAACGATTCCTCATCGCACCTTCTATAATTACTAGGATCCTTTTAAACAAGGATAAAGGAAAACTATTCATGGTAATACCCACACATATAAAGGACATGAACATATTGTGGCGACCAAAGAAATATTGCATCAAATTGTAATGGATAATTCAGATTTATCGCCAAACCAATCATGTCAAGTTGAAGACGATGACACTTGATCTCCTTTGAGATAGTTTCCTTTGACTTTACACACAAAGATCTTGGCTTAAATAGGTCAATGAGGGTCTTGAAGTTCTCAGTGACCCATCAATATCACAAACAACAATGGACAAGCTCTGAAATACCTATTTTCTAGATGTGGCATTCTCAAAGAGCACCAACTTTAGTGACTTTATCATGTTGAAAGCATGTAATTTTTTAAGAATTGTCCTTAAATTATATGTTTAATAAAGGAGAAAATCCCTATGATACATAACAAAACTTGAAGGCTATTTTATTAATAATATAATATGTATATATAATTTCTTGGTGAATCTTTCACATAATTATAAAATCTTATAAAGTCTTGACAAATATTTAATTGAATTATAAAACCTTGTAAAGTCTTGGTGAATCTTTAACTAAATTATAAAACATTGTGAACTCTTGGAAAATAGTTTGATAAAGTATACAACCATATATAATAATAAGAAAATAATTTTGTTAAACTGTAGTATACTCATTTTCCATGTTTGGAAAAAGAAAATTTTCCCTTCCTCCAAGGAAAGTTGTAAGTGCCAGGTGTCGCATTTGTCAGGGTTTTCACTATACACTCTTGCAAATTCTTTGGTCAATTTTGATCTTTTTTCACCACAAAGTCCTTATATGTGCTAATCCTAACCTCCAATTCTCTCAAGCTTAGGGGATATTGTTGTTTTCTCTCCTAGTTCATGATTATCAACCCTAGAAACAAGGCTAGATCGACATCCACTAGAGCTTGTGTTATCCATGTTGATATAATTAGATGTAGCATTATATCCAAAGATTGAAGGGGAATATATTGTTCCCTTCATGTATTTTTTCTATTGCACTCTCTTTCCCGAGATTATTTTCAATTCACTCTGTGTTAGAACACATCAGACTTACTTTCTAATTTAGAGGTGAGGCACCCTATTTTGTGGGTGTCGTCTCCTACTTTAAAGGGGAATAAAGATTGTTCCCATCAATTTTTTTTCTATTGCACTCCCTTTCCTAGGATTCTTTTCAATTCAGCTTAGGTTAGAACCTATCCGAGTTACTTTTTTATTTAGGGGGCGAGGCCCTTGATTTTGTGGGTGTCATCTCCTACTTGACTTAAATTAAGATAAAGGATGAGATTCTAGTTTGACCCTTGACACACATAACTAAGGAAATGATTGTCTGTTGTCATTCAAGGAACAATTATCAAACTACTAGGAAATAAATCCCAATTATGAATTGAAAATGAAACACTTTGTCAAGACTTGGTAATACCATAATTACTATATATATCTTCAAGTTATGTAGGTTGTTTCTCCTCAGGTTGTCCCTTGTATCTCACAAAGGGGCCAAATGCCATGACATAATGTACACGATGCACCTTCTTGTGTCACTCTAGGTCATCGAGCCAATTCTTGGGCCAGGGGGGTAGCCTTAGTATTTCCTAAGGCAAGAGTCCTTGTTTGTCACTTAAGGACAACCTATTTAATAGACAAAGATCAAACTTTATTTATAACAGAGAAAATGGTTCATGGTGTCAATATCTGCTATGGATTTCGAACAGGAATAAGGTGTTTGGTTTTAGTTTGAAGAAAATTCAAAAGGGGGCCAACCAATAGGGGGGTTTTGATATGATTTCAACTATGGGATCCTTGGGCATCAAGATTTATTTAAGCTAGGAAAATAACTCAAAGAAAACAAATGAGGGCACATTAGGAGGCATAATTACTTTCTTAGCATATATTTATTAGAAAGAAAACCAATGGGAAAGGCAGAACATAGATCCATTAGTTTACCGAACATTGTATGAGACAAAAAATGAAGAAGGGAATCACATCATAACTTGCTTGAATTGATTATAAACTAGTGGCAATGGCTATAGCCTTGGTCCCGATTTCACAATGAATCCAACAGTTCATTCAATGAACAATGGTCTCAATGTTGGGGACTATAGAAGCCTCAGATATGAAACAACCATTATAATAATTAGAAAATGCACTAGGGGTTGGAATTAGAAGAACACTGTCTTGGGATTTATTTTTCTCCTTTACAGAGCCTACTACTCAAAGAATGCTTAAAATCAGAATGAGAATGAAGGGGATGAGAAGTGGAAGGAAGATGAGTCCATCTTCTTTTGCAAAACTATGAGGCACTAGGAAAATATTACATTTATGATGATTTCAGTCTCTGTTTCATCCTTTTCAGTTGCAAAATAATAAGCTCTCAAAATGAATAACTTCCAATGTGAAAGAATTAAATATTTGTATTTATACATCATTGGGAAAATAAACCCTGATATTCAATTATAAAGGCAACACAAAGCTACTAATTTTGATTAGTCCTTAGTTAACTCAAGCTTAAGCCCCCCCACTCTCTCTTAATGCCACAAACTTAGTAGCATGCATGTGAAATCTCCCTGGTGAATGGCTACATTTTATACATGGGGGTCCCCTTCCACATGTATTCTTTTCATAGGGCCACCTGTCTATATGGAATATAGAAGTTTGATTTCCCGTGGAACTGAATGGCTTTGAAAGTGTTCAAACTTTGAAACTAGGCAAGAGCAATAGTTAGAACAATGTACAAGGGGTTCAATAGAGGCATTGGTCTTGATATGGGAATTGGCCATAGTGAAAGGTTTGAACTATGAGCAAGTGTCCCATTGGAGTCATCGGGTCCGATCGGGAAATCGGTTGCATCAAAAACTGAGGAAGTGAGCTAGATTCCCAATGGGGGCATCGGGCCTAATTTGAAAACCAGTCTCTCCTATCACCTCTAATAATGAGCAAAGATTCCCTTGAATATTATCTATTGACATGGAGATTCTTGTCCACATTTCACCCCCTCCTATAAGGCCACATGTATCTATTAAACTCCATGTGGTAGGCAATGACATGGAGATCCTTGTCCACGTGTCTTCTTCTCCTCTTGCTTCCTGTCCCACTGTAGTATGAACCTTCACCATGCCTTTGAAGTTTTAAGGCCTTTGTTCAAGATTTGAAATTGGGCTAATCGAACACTAAGTAAGTGAGAAAGGGTTTTGATGGAGTCATCGAGCTTGATAGTTAGGAAAATATATGCATCTAACACTGAGGAAGTGAGCCAAGGGCCCAATGGCATTGAGCTCGATCTAAAAATCGACCTTTAAAAACACCTCGAACAATGTGTAAATATTCTCCTAAAGATTTTTTGTTGACATGGAGATTCTTGTCTATGTCTCCTTCCTATAGGGCCACCTATCTCTCTTGAAATCCACGTGGTAGGAATTAACATTGTCCACATGGATATTCCCATCCACATGTATTCTCCTGATCGTGCCACCTGTCCCATTGTAGTATGGATTTTCTCCGTGCCTTTGAAGTTAAAAACCTTTGTTTAAATTGTGAAATCGAGCGGGGCAAACACTTAAGAAGTGAGCGGGGGTCCTGATTGGGAAATTGACCAAGGAAACACTCAAACAGGTGCCAAGGGGGTTCGATTGGGAAATCGACCTAGATGTGGAAATAGACAAAGGAGATCACTCGAACAAGTGCAAAGGGGATCGATTGGGAGATCAACCCGAATTTCAAAATCGACCGAGGTGATCACTCAAATAGGTGCAAAAGCGATTCAATTGTGAGATTGACCCTCATGTGAAAATCGATTAAGGCAATGACTTGAACATGTACATAGGGGCCTCATTGGGAAATTGACCAAGGAAACACTCAAACAGGTGCCAAGGGGGTTCGATTGGGAAATCGACCTAGATGTGGAAATAGACAAAGGAGATCACTCGAACAAGTGCAAAGGGGATCGATTGGGAGATCAACCCGAATTTCAAAATCGACCGAGGTGATCACTCAAATAGGTGCAAAAGCGATTCAATTGTGAGATTGACCCTCATGTGAAAATCGATTAAGGCAATGACTTGAACATGTACATAGGGGCCTCATTGGGAAATTGACCTTGAATGGAAATTGGCTAAGGAAATTAATCGAATAGGTGCAAAGGGGGATCGATTGGGAAATCAACCAAGGAAATCAATTGAATAGGTGCAAAGAGGGTCCGCGTGGAAAATCGGGCTAGCAACAAAGTTCGAGAAGGAAACCAAGTTTTTAGATATTCGTGAAGGATGTCGATTGCTGAAACATTAAGGGTAATTTGGCTAAGTATGAAGGGACCCTTGAAAATATGAAATCTGTGAAGGCAAATCTTGGTTTTGAATGTAGTTGACTAGGTAAGTGCTTTGGACTCAAAAACGTGATGGCAGATTCAATGAGGTGATAACATCAACTCCTTATGTGGGATGGATCGTCCTTGTGAGGTGCCAAGATCCATAATTTGGGGTGAGAATATAAATGCCTTAATCCATTGGGACATGAATTCAAAGCGACTATTTACAGTCTAAGTGAAAAACTAGACATGAAAAATAAAAGGTAAGGACATATATATTGGAAAGAAAAGTGCATCGCTGAAAAATTCGAAAGCAATATTATGATACAGGGTGGAAATTCTAGATTCCAGCTTGTGGGACTGCATTTAGGATTGCATGAGGTGGTTTAGGAGTCTACCATTGACAAGACAATCAAACCATTATTCCTCTAGATCACTCAGAGGGAAAGAGGTGGGAGTTTGGGTGCAAATTTCCTCTATGACATACATGAAAAACTATAAGCTATAAAAATTCCCATGCTTGTGGGGGTCTTCATGTATTTTATCCAAAAGAAGATCTGGGTCTCCTTTACATCAATTCTTGGGCTTGGAATTTTTGTCGAAGATATCATTCATCTTATTTGGATATTCTTTAATTCTACCATACCATTGGGTCCTTTGCTCTTGAACTTCAACCAACGAATTTATCCTTCTCCTAACTGTTAAGAACCAAATATCAAGATAGCATAGAAAAACCTCAGAATAAGTACTCAACGCCTTGAAAAAGATAGAATTTTAGATAATAAGCCTCTTCGAGAGGGCAACCTCCTTATACACTACACAAATTTCCAAATACAAGATGATTCCAATTGAAAATGTCTCCTTGGTATATGTAGGAGACTAGGAGGTACAATTACAACTAAAACACTCAAGTCGACATAAATAAAATAACATTACTAATGTAATATGCCCCAATTAAGGGGTAATGTGCCACTATTTAGGGATTATCATGCCCCTCCCCTTGAGACAAGTGTTGTCCGCAACTCTTGAGTAATCCTGGATGCTTCTGTATAATATATTCATCTTCCCAAGTGGAATCTTCAACATGTAGTTTCCTCCACTTAATGAGATACTCTGAAATGGATCTATTCCCCAACTAGCGAATTCTTGTGTTAGTGATGGCTTCAAGCTCCAATATGATTTTTCCTTCCTCGTCAAGTTCTGGAAATATAGTTTGAACTGGGATCTTGTCACCTATAACCTTTTTTAAGCATGAAACATGGAAAACTAGGTGTACTTGTGAGGATGCAGGCAACTCCAATTTGTGTGCCATAATACCAATCTTTTGCAATACCTTATAAGGGGCATAGTACTTTGGTGATAATTTATTATCCTTCTTGGATTTCTCGAGGGACATCTGTTTGTATGGTTGTAGTCTTAAAAACACCCAATCCCCTACTTCAAAACTTCTTTCACTATGATGTTGATCTGCTTGTTTTTTCATGCGATTTTGTGCCATGGTCAGGTTGTCCTTTAAGATTTGGAGAACTTGTTGTTGATGCTCAATGTGATCTTCCACTGCTTGAACCTTAGATTTTTCTTTTAGAGAAGAAGTGATAGAAGGAGGGTGGTATCCATAGAGTTCCATAAAAGGTGTCATTTTGTTGCAGTATGAAAGGAAGTGTTATACCACCATTATGCCAAGGGTAACCATTTGAACCATTGTGTTTGTTTATCAGAGACAAAGCAACGAAGGTAGCCTTCTAGAAATTTGTTCACTATCTCGGTTTGTCCATCAGACTGAGAATGATAGGATGATCTATGAGCCAATTGAGTACCCAAACAAGAAAATAATTCTGTCCAAAAATGTCCAGTGAAGATAATATCTCTGTCACTTACAATAATCTTTGGGATTCCATGTAGTTTTTGAACTGCCTCCATGAATGTGGTGGAAACTGTACTGGATTTGAAGGGATGAGAGAGTGCACAAAAGTATGCGTACTTGGTCAGTCTATCAACAATCACCACGATGACACTCTTTCCTTCAGACTTCGGTAACCCTGTGATGAAATCCATGGAAACCTCCTCCCAACGCTGACTTGGGATGGCTAATGGTTGTAAAAGACCTGGGGTCTTAATTGTTTCCACCTTATTTTGTTGGCAAACCAAACATTCTACGACAAAACTTTGAACATCATTTTTAAGGCCATCCCAAAAAAATCCTTCTTGACCCTATGGTAGGTTGTCAAAAATTCTGAGTGCCCTCCTACTGGAGAGGTGTGAAATTCCAATAGTACCTTTTGTTTGAGTTGGGAGTTATTACATAAATATAAGCGATCTTTGTACCATAGTGAATCATTTTTCCATGTAAATGTATCTGATGCACTGGAATCTTGCTGCAACCTTTGAATGAAAGTCCACACGTTTTCATCATTCTTCCATTAATCCCTCGCTTCTATTATCCAATCGGGTTGGATGATCGAGACAACACAGAGAAAGGCCTCAACAACTTCATTCTTTCTTGAGAGTGCATCTGCCACAACATTTTGCTTCCTTTTTTTATAGATGATTTCAAAATCACAACCCACTATCTTGGTCACCCATTTTTGTTGTTATTCTGAAGATAGTCTTTGTTCCAAGAAGTATTTAAGACTATCATGATCTGTTTTGACGTTGAAGTGCCTACCTATTAGGTAAGGGCACCATTTATTCAATGAATGTAGTATTGCCATCATTTCATTCTCATAAATGGGTTTGTGTAAGTCCTTTCCCTTGAGTGGTCGACTTTCAAAATCCAGGGGCCTTCCT
Organism: Picea engelmannii; assembly: GCA_009831015.1. Classification (NCBI taxonomy): domain Eukaryota; kingdom Viridiplantae; phylum Streptophyta; class Pinopsida; order Pinales; family Pinaceae; genus Picea; species Picea engelmannii. Next base: position 136,229 of record ML814285.1, on the reverse strand, counting down.
TCTTGCATTAGGACAACACCAATGCCATTTCTCGAGGCATCACATTCCACAATAAAGGTTTTTGTGATGTCTGGTGTGGTCAAGACAAGAGATTTACACATCACCTCTTTAAGTTGTTCAAAAGGTTTAGTTCCTTCCGGAGTCCATGGAAATTCATCCTTCTTAGTTAGTGCCATTAAAGGTGCTGCTATTTTCCCATAGTTCCGAACAAACTTGCGGTAGTAACCTGTCAAAACCAAAAATCCTCTAAGATTATTCAATGTTTTGGGAATTGACCAGTCCATCATGGCCTTAATATTGTTAGGGTCTACCTTGACACCTCAATGAGATATAATATGACCCAAATACTCTACCTCCTTCACCCCAAAGAAACATTTGGATGGTTTGGCATATAGTTGTTGCTCCTTTAGTAGTTGTAGCACCTTGTCAACATGTTTCACATGATCCTCCCAAGACTTGCTATAGATTAGTATATCATCAAAAAATACTAATACAAATTTTCGAAGGAAGGGCTTGAAAATGAAATTCATCAACCCTTGGTATGTGGAAGGTGCATTTTTAAGGCCAAAAGGCATGACCAAAAATTCATAATGGTCTTCATGAGTTTGAAATGCTGTTTTTGGGATATCTTCTTCCTTCATTCTAATCTGATGATACCATGAACGAAGATCCAAATTTGTGAAATAGATTGCTCCATGTAGTTCATCTAACAATTCATCAATGACGAGAATGAGAAACTTATCTTTAATAGTGATCTTGTTGAACTCTCTATAATATGGACACATACTCCATGAGCCATTTTTCTCGAGTTCCATTACCACCGGTGTAGAGTAAGAACTTTGGCTAGGTATAATAATGCCAAGCTCTAACATTTCTTCAACCATATGCTCAATTTCACTCTTCTGGGCATAAGGGTACATGTACGGCATGATGTTAGGAGGAACACTCCGAGGAAGTAGGTGAATATCATGATCACGATTTCAAGTGGGTGGAAGACCTTTGAGAATATCTTCAAATACTTTGTAATGCTTATCAATGATCCCTTGGAGATCTAGGGGAATAGATGGCTTAGATGTTTGAACATCTAGTGAGCATAGTTGTGCAATTACACCTTGATGCCCCTTTTTCAATAATTTAGTCATGCTATTAGAGCTTATCACCTTAGTGGGTTTCCCTGTGATACCTCTTAACTCAATTTCTTTTCCTTCCAATGAAAATTTCATGAAACGTTCTTGAAAATTAAAATCCACTGTTCCTAACGATTGTAACCATTGGATTCCTAGTACGACATCAACACCACCCATGGGTATAACAATCATTGAACTATTCATTACATATTCCCCCATAGTAAGATTGATCTTATTGCATTTTCCTGAGAAATTGATAGTTCCTCCATGTAACACCCTGTTTCCCCCAATCTGTAAAAATAACTATACTGGCCAAGAACTATGGCAGACTCAAAGATGTGAATGGACCTTAGTATAAAAGGTTGACGAATGTAAATAATGTTATGAATATATGTTGTAGGACTGTTGGGAGGGGAATGTGCTGAAAAAGAGACCATGATGGATGATGAAAGGTGGTGGAAGGCACTTGGAAGGGTGGCGTTAACTTCCACCGAAACCAATACTGTATTTGGTCTTCATTGGCCTGAAGATCAAGAGTGGCTCGCTGGCCCCAAAATTAATTACTCGCAAGGTTGGTAGGTGAAGAGGCTTCTCATGAGTTAATGAGGGATGGGGGTGAACCGCCAATCTGTGGAAGCCTTAGACCTAACCACCGCGGGAAAGTTTGTGCCACACGCAACCTCACTGGAAAAGAAAAGGTAGGAAAGAGGTGCGGAAGGGGGCAGTCGTAACAAAGATCGCAAGAGGGGAGAAACCGGAAGTACTCTGGAAAAATATATAGAGTGATTGATAAGCAGAGAAGAAGGAGAGTAACCTTCGTTCTCGACTTCTGAAGAACAGAGACTGGGTCTCACAACATCATGGTCTAAGCTCAGGGGTGGCTAGTGGTAAATCCATTCGGAATCGCTGAGCCTACGGTTGGGTGGAAACGAGCACCCCTCTTAGCATTTGCATCAAACCTGGTGTTTTTTCCGATAAGTGTTATATCTCGTATCTTGAAATTAATATTCTGACATGTATGTTCATGGTTTGTGTAAATATGAATGGTTACAGTATAAGACTGTCTATATGGTGTTTTGATCAGAAATGGTGGCTGTATGCTTATATTGGAAAGACCACCTATGGCTTATATATATATATATATTTTGACTACATGCTTATGTTGGAAAGACCACCTATGACTTACGTAAATATATACATATAGGTATATATATGTTTTGAACATATTCAGTTTTCAAGTCTGTTCTCGGGAAATTTATTCCCTTATTTGTCTCAAGTAATTCCTTGGATAGATCTCCCCACAGGGACACCCTTTTTGAAAGTTTATCCATGGATCTGCTGGAGGATTTTATGGCGTAAGTCTTAAAGCCCTGCACGAGAGAGAATGGTCCTCTTAGACTTCGACATTTCAGTATTTTGGCACCCAAGGTACCTAAGTGCGAGTTCCCTTGTACTCGCAAGTCTTGAAACCTCGACTCGCGAAATCCCAAAATGACAGCGGGTGGATGGGTTAGGACATTTCGGTGTTTCAACACCCCAGGGTACCTAAGTGTGAAATTCCTTGTACTTGCAAGTCCCGAAACCCCGACCTACGAAATCCCGATGGAAGAAACCCCGAAATAAGATGAGCAGGTTTAAGAGTTGGTATTTCGGAGTTTCGGCATCCAGGAAACCCAAGGGAGAGTTCCCTTGTACTCACAAGTCCCGAAACCACGACTTGCGAAATCCCAAAACGACAGCGTGCGGATAAGTTCCGATATTTCGGCATTTCGGTACTCGAAATACCCAAGGGCGAATTCCCTTGTACTCACAAGTCCCGAAATCCCAACTTGCGAAAGCCCAAAAGATAGAGTGTGGAGAAGTTATTATATTTCGATATTTTGGCACCCGGGGTACCTAAGTGCGGGCCCCATGTATTCGCCAGTATCGAAACCCTGACTCACGAGATCTCGACTCGCGAAACCCCGATGGAGGAAACCCCGAAATAGTGGAGCATGTTTAGAGTTTGGTGTTCCAGAGTTTCGACTCCCGGGAAACCTAGGAGCGAGACCCCTTGTTCTCACATAACGCGAAATCCCAAAAGGAGAAATGCCGAAATGGATTAGCACGGATAGATATGGTGTTTCGGTGTTTCGACACTCAGGATACCTATTGACAAGTTCTCTTGTGCTCGCCAGCCCAGAAAACCCGAATTGCGAAACCCCGAAATAATAATAGTGCGGACGAGATATGGTGTTTCGGTGTTTCGGCACCCGAGATACCTATCGGCAAGTTCTCTTGTGCTCGCCAGTCCCGAAAACCCGATTTGCGAATTCCTGAAATAGGCTGAGTGACNATATATACATGTGCGCAGGTTTCAGAGTTTTCGTCTCCCGAGAAACCCAGGTGCGAGATCTCCTGTTGTCGCATATCCTGAAATCCCGATGGAGGAAACCCCGAAGGGTAGAGTACCAAACTTATTCTGAGTTATTGTTAATCTTGATAAGTGGTTAGGTCCATTTCGGGTTTCGGCCCTTCGAAAGTCAAGAGAACAAGGGATCACTTGCCTCACGACTCCCTGTATCGCGATAGCAGAAGTGTCTTCTCGGTAAGGACTGTGGGCATAGTAACGGTCATATGAGGGACTTTAAAGGGAAAGGAGGGTCTGCGCTAGGCTCCTTAAAATCTCGGGGAGTGTTGTCCCTCGAGAATAAGGAAAGAAAACCAAAAATTTTCTAGCCCCGTGGTGGGTGTGTGACAAATTGGTATCAGAGCATGGTTACAACACTTGGCCTGCTTGGGCTCATGAACGAGTTGCGCAGGAGCTCCGTTCGAAACACTCCTAAAAGGAGTAACCCCATGTCTTAACCTTCTTAATCAAAAGTTGAAGTTAAGAATGAAAATTCCTATTGTGTGTGTGTGCATGTGAAAAATATGAATTATGTACTGGTTATAAATGAATATAAATATTGACTAACAACCAACGTTTTTCTTTTACACACAAAGTGGAAGATCAACTGCGGGAAATTGCAGACATAGAAAATGGTGACTCACCAAGAGGTGGGGGAAGGCTCCCACAATAGAGACGAAGAGTCTGATGAAAGGAGGGCAGTAGGGACCCCTCCAGATCTAGCCGAGACTGTGAGGAGCCTCATGGTCGAATTACAAAGCTGCAAGACTGACAATGATAGGATGATGAAAAAACAAGAGAAACAAACATAAATTAACGCAGTTTTACTGCAGAGCTTATCCGACCTAAAAAGAAAAATGCAGCATGAACTTGAAATACATAAACATGGTCATATCAGTGGCCACACTGAGAGGAGCACCTCGAAAAAGGTCCATCCCAGAGGTAAAGGACAAGTGGCAGACGATTCCTTTGGGAAGGAAGCTGGCGGTTCAGAGGGCTCTTCTAGCAAAAAAAATAGTTCTTATTCTCGAAGACGAAAGAAGAAGCGAAAGTTTTCCAAGGGTCATAAATTCAAAGAATTCAGGAAGGCCAAACCACCCTCCTTCGACGATGAAATAAAGAAGGGAGAGGAAGCAGAGGCCTGGCTGCTTGGACTAAAGAAGTATTTCAGAGTCCATGACTTCTCAGAAAATTTGAAGGCCCGAGTGGCCACCTTCAACTTGAACGGAAAGGCTTCCATTTGGTGGGAAGACCTTAAGAATGTGAAATGGGTTCGTGAAGAGGACCTGTCTTGGGAACGGTTTGAGAAATACTTCGGGAAGAAGTATCTGTCAGAAAAATATTTCGAAGAAAAGACTAAAGAATTCTATGAACTCAAACTGGAGCAACTCACTATAGAGGAATATGTCAGCAAATTCCTCGAGTTGCTGAGGTATGTACCTTATATAAAAGCAGAAAAGGCAAAGGTGTAACGTTTCATCAATGGACTACCTAAGGACTATCAAAACATAATTGAATTTGATGAGCTAAAGACCCTAGAAGGCACTATTCGAAAGGCAAGATATTGTCATGAACAATTTGGACATTGGACAAAACCTCGCGAAGGCTGGAAACCGAAGAATAGTTCAGGATTTGAGAGAAAGGGGATTAAATCCCCAAGATTTAAGAACTATAAGAAGAACTCAAAGATGAGATTCCCATCCCAGAGTGTACACCAACAAAACTTTCCCTCCTTGGGCAGAAATAAAACCTTTGGATCTGTACCAGTGAAGGCTGATAACCCAAAGAGAGAACCTTTGAAATGTTGGGGTTGCGGAGAAGAACATATACTGAGAGACTATCCACACCGACAATAGAATAGTCAGAGAATTTACAGCATCCAGGAAGCTACCACCATCAATGATGTGGTCGGGAGTGTGCCGCAAATTTATGCAACCTTGGATAATAACCAAGCCAACCACCAAGCTTCAGTGGTGGAAATAGAAGGTATGATTTCCAACCATCTAGTGTCTATTCTGATTGACCCTGGTTCAAAATTGAGTTATATAGCCCCTAAGACTGTTGATAAGTGTAAACTACAACCACATAAACCTACCAAGCCATGGTTGGTACAGTTAGCCACTGGCACCAAAATAAGGGTAGCAGAGGTCATACCAGCCTGCCATTTAATGTTGGGTGAATTCCCCACCCAAGTAACCCTTAACATATTACCCCTGGGATCGTATGATCTGTTGATTAGTATGGACTGGCTAGCCACCCATAAAGCCAGATTGGACTGTTACCATAAAACCTTAGAATGTGTAAGTAAAGAAGGAAAAAGAATAACCCTTAAAGGGATCCGAAAACCTATCTCGGTGAGACAACTATCAGCTCTACAAATGAGAAGGTGTTGCCGAAAATGATGTCCCCTATATGCAATACAGGTATTGAAAACAATTGAAGGTGACAAACCAAGCCTTGAAGACCACCCTACCTTGAGAGAATACATAGATGTATTTCCGGAAGAGGTACCGGGTCTACCTCCGAGAAGGGACATTGAATTCTCGATAGAACTTGCACCAGGAGTGGTGTCGGTGTCTAGGACACCCTACCAGATGAGCACACCTGAACTAGTTGAACTCAAATTGCAATTGAGAGAAATGATGGATAAGGGCTATATCCAGCCCAACGTGTCTTCATGGGGAGCACCAGTCCTATTTGTGAAAAAGAAGGATGGTACCCTTAGACCGTGTGTAGATTATAGACGACTCAATAAGGTAACCATAAAGAACAAGTACCCCTTGCCCAGGATCGATGACCTGTTCGATCAATTTGGGGGTGCGTCTATTTTCTTAAAGATTGACTTGAGGTCGGGATACCATCAAGTCCGAATCAAGGGTGAATACATCCATAAAACTGCCTTCCGGACGAGGTATGGTCACTATGAGTTTGTGGTAGTGCCATTTGGGTTAACCAATTCCCCTGCCACTTTCATGTGCTTGATGAACAATGTACTCAACAAATTCCTAGACAAATTTGTGCTAGTTTTTATTGACAATATATTAATTTACTCCAAGAATGGAGAAGAGCATGAAGAGCATCTTAAGCTTGTGTTGCAAGTGCTAAGAGAAAATCAGCTCCATGCCAAATTCAGCAAATGTGAATTCTTCCAGAAACAAATACATTACTTAGGCCATGTCCTATCTGAAGAAGGAGTAGTAGTAGACCCTGACAAAATCAAGTCTATCATGGAATGGCCTACCCCAAAGGACGTTTCAGATATCAGATCTTTTATGGGATTAGTAGGATACTATAGGAGATTTATAAAAGGATTCTCCAAGATTGGTTGTCCAATCATTTCCCTCCAAAAAAAGGGGACAAAATTTACATGGACACAAAAATGTGAAGAAAGATTTCAAACCCTGAAACATCTACTGACCCACACACCCGTGATGAAGATCGTCGATCTCGAAGCTAACTTCCTCATGTGCACAGATGCTTGTAAGGAAGGGCTCAGAGGAGTCCTTATTCAGAGAAGAAGTGTGGTCTGCTATGAGTCCCAAAAATTGAATGAGCACGAAGTCAACTATGTGACCCATGATATGGAGTTGGCCGCTATAGTGCACGCCTTAAAAATGTGGAGGCATTACCTCCTAGGAAGGGAATTTGTACTTATGACAGATCACTGTGGATTGCGATATTTGTTTGACCAACCGAAGCTCAATGCCAGACAAGTTAGGTGGATGGCCCTCCTTAGCGAGTTTGATTTCGAAATCAAACACATTAAAGGAAAGGAAAATAGGGTGGCCGATGCCCTTAGCAGAAGTATGAAAACAATTCACTTGGCAGCGATGAGCACCTGTAAGACAGATGTCAAGGAAAGAGTCAGAAATGCACAAGAAACAGACCCCTTCGTCTAGACCGTGACCTCGTACCTACAACAAGAGCCCACCAGGGTAAAGTACGAAGACTACCAGATGATGGAAGGAGATCTGCTCACTTACTGAAGCAGATTGTATATCCCAGATTGTGATGACTTGAAGAGGTTCATACTAGATGAACTACATAAAAGACTCTATACTGGTCATCCAGGATACCAGAAGATGATCACGACCACTAGGAAACAATTCTACTGGCCTGGGTTGAAGAAAGACATAGCCGAGTACTTAGCCAAATGCATAGAGTGCCAACAGGTTAAAGCAGAACACCGGCACCCAACATGATTATTGCAACCTTTACCAATCCCAGAATGGAAATGGGAAACCATCTCCATGGATTTCATCACTGGGTTACCAACCTCGACCAAACATAATGACGTCATTATGGTAGTGGTGGATAAATTGAGAAAGTCTGCTCATTTCATCCCCATCAAGTCGACTTGCAAGGAAATAGACATCGCTCAGGTATTCATGAAAGAGATATTCAGACTGCATGGTATGCCGAAAGAGATCGTGTCTGACAGAGACACAAATTTCACTTCCAACTTTTGGAAATCACTGATGGCGGGTTTAGAGACCAAGTTGTTGTTTAGCACCACCTATCACCCTCAAAATGATGGACAGATGGAAAGAGTGAACCAAATACTAGAAGACATATTAATAATGCATGTAATGCATCAACCCAAGAAGTGGGAAGACTACCTGCCACTGGTAGAATTCGCCTACAACAACGGCTACCAAGAACCCTTAAAGATGAGTCCCTTCAAAGTCCTCTATGGTAGTTTGTGCAACACTTTGGTAAGTTGGAGTAATCCCATAAACATAATTTCTTTTGGACCCAACATGTTGAAAGAAATGGAGCAACAAGTGACTCAGATAAAACAAAACCTGAAGGTCGCTCAGAACCGACATAAAAGTTACGTCGACCAAAAGAGAATTCCAAGAGAATTCAAGACGGGAGACCATGTATATCTTAGAGTTAGGCCTAGGAAGAGTTCCCTGAAAATGGGAGCTTGTGCCAATTTGGCACCTTGGTATTGTGGACCCTTTGAGGTTCTAGATAGAGTGGGGCCTGTAGCCTATAGGCTAGCACTTCCTCCCACGGTAAAAGCACATAATGTTTTTCATGTTTCATTATTGAAGAAATATGTACATGATTCTAATCATATAATTGACTGGTTTTTGATCCAGATGGAACCGAAGATAGAATTCCTACCAGAACCTTAATGCATACTGGACAGAAAGGAAACCTCGCTCCGGAACTGAACCATTGCACAGGTCAAGGTGCAGTGGAGACATTTTGGCCCAGATGAGGCTACATGGGAAATGGAGGATGCCATGAAACAAGCATATCTGATTTTGTTTACCTCTGTACATACATGCCATATTGATAGATAGAACATCGAGGACGATGTTCCTTTAAGGGGGAGGGAATTGTAACACCCTATTTCCCCCAGTCTATAAAAATAACTATATTGGCCAAGAACTATGGCAGACTCAAAGATGTGAATGTGTGATTTTGAATGGACCTTAGTATAAAAGGTCGACGAATGTAAATAATGTTATGAATATATGTTGCAGGAATGCTGGGAGGGGAATGTGCTGAAAAAGAGACCACGATGACTGATGAAAGGTGGTGGAAGGCACCTGGAATGGTGGCGTTAACTTCCACCGAAACCAATATCATATTTGGTCTTCACTGGCCCGAAGATCAAGGGTGGCTCACTGCCCCGAAATGAATTACTCGCCAGGTTGGTAGGTGAAGAGGCTCCTCATGAGTTAATGAGAGATGGGGGTGAACTGCCCATCTGTGGAAGCCTCAGACCTGACCACCGCGGGGAAGTTCGTGCCACACACAACCTCTCCGGAAAATAAAAGGCAGGAAAGAGGTGTGGAAGGGGGCAGTCACGACAGAGATCGCAAGAGGGGAGAAACCGGAAGGACTTTGGAAAAATATATAGAGTGATTGATAAAAAGAGAAGAAGGAGAGTAACCTTCGTTCTCGACTTTTGATGAACAAAGACTCTGTCTCACATCATCGTGGTCTAAGCTCGGGGGTGGCTAGTGGTAAATCCATTCGGAATCACTGAGCCTACGGTTGGGTGGAAACGAGCACCCCTCTTAGCAGTTGCATCAAACCTGGTGTTTTTTTTCCGATAAGTGTTATATCTCGTATCTTGAAATTAATATTTTGACATGTATGTTCATGGTTTGTGTAAATATGAATGGTTACAGTATAAGACTGTCTGTATGGTGTTTTGATCAGAAATGGTGGGTGTATGCTTATATTGGAAAGACCACCTATGGCTTATATATATTTATATATACATATTTTGACTGCATGCTTATGTTGGAAAGACCACCTATGTCTTACGTAAATATATACATATAGGTATATATATGTTTTGAACGGATTTAGTTTTCAAGTCTGTTCTCGGGAAATTTATTCCCTTATTTGTCTCAAGTAATGCCCTGGATAGATCTCCCCACAGGGACACCCTTTTTGAAAGTTTATCCAAGGATTTGCTGGAGGATTTTATGGCGTAAGTCTTAAAGCCCTACACGAGAGAGAATGGTCCTCTTAGACTTCGACATTTCGGTATTTCGGCACCCAGGGTACCTAAGTGCGAGTTCCCTTGTACTCGCAAGTACCGAAACCTCGACTCGCGAAATCCTGAAATGACAGCGGGTGGATGGGTTAGGACATTTCAGTGTTTCGGCACCCCGGGGTACCTAAGTGTGAGTTTCCTTGTACTCGCAAGTCCCGAAACCCCGACTTGCGAAATCCCGATGGAAGAAACCCCGAAATAAGATGAGCAGGTTTAAGGGTTGGTATTTCAGAGTTTCGACATCCAGGAAACCCAAGGGCGAGTTCCCTTGTACTCGCAAGTCTCGAAACCCCGACTTGCGAAATCCCGAAATGATAGCGTGCAGATAAGTTTCAATATTTCATCATTTCGGTACTCAGAATACCCAAGGGCGAATTCCCTTGTACTCACAAGTCCCGAAATCTCGACTTGCGAAAGCCCAAAAGATAGAGTGTGGAGAAGTTATTATATTTCGATATTTCGGCACCCGGGGTACCTTAGTGCGAGCCCCATGTATTCGTCAGTCTCGAAACCCTGACTCGCGAGATCTCGACTCACGAAACCTTGATGGAGGAAACCCCGAAATAGTGGAGCATGTTTAGAGTTTGGTGTTCCGGAGTTTCGACTCCTGGGAAACCTGGGAGTGAGACCCCTTGTTCTCACATAATGCGAAATCCCGAAAGGAGAAATGCCAAAATGGCTTAGCACGGATAGATATGGTGTTTCGGCACTCAGGATACCTATTGGCAAGTTCTCTTGTGCTCGCCAGTCCCGAAAACCCAAATGGATAAACCCCGAAATAATAATAGTGCGGACGAGATATGGTGTTTTGGTGTTTCGGCACCTGAGATACCTATTGGCAAGTTCTCTTGTGCTCTCCAATCCCAAAAACCCGGTTTGCGAATTTCCAAAATAGGCTGAGCGACATATATATATACATGTGTGTAGGTTTTAGAGTTTTCGGCTCTAGGGAAACCCAGGTGGAAGACCTCCTGTCGTCGCATATCCTGAAATCCCGATGGAGGAAACCCTGAAGGGTAGAGTACCAAACTTATTCCGGGTTGCTGTTAATCTCGATAAGTGGTTAGGTCCATTTGGGGTTTCCGCCCTTCGAAAGTCAAAAGAACAAGGGATCGCTTGCCTCACGACTCCCTGTATCGCGATAGCAAAAGTGCCTTCTCGGTAAGGACTGTGGGCATAGTCACGGTCATATGAGGGACTTTAAAGGGAAAGGAGGGTCTACGCTAGGCTCCTTAGAATCTTGGGGAGTGTTGTCCCTCGAGAATAAGGAAAGAAAACCAAAAATTTTCTAGCCCCGTGGTGGGTTTGTGACAAATTGATATCAGAGCATGGTTACAACACTTGGCCTGCTTGGGCTCATGAACGAGTTGCGCAGGAGCTCTGTTCGAAACACTCCTAAAAGGAGTAACCCCATGTCTGAACCTTCTTAATCAAAAGTTGAAGTTAAGAATGAAAACTCCTATTGTGTGTGTGTGCATGTGAAAAATATGAATTATGTACTGGTTATAAATGAATATAAATATTGACTAACAACCAACGTTTTTCTTTTACACACAAAGCGGAAGATGAACTGCGGGAAATTGCAGACATAGAAAATGGTGACTCACCAAGAGGTGGGGGAAGGCTCCCACAATAGAGACGAAGAGTCTGATGAAAGGAGGGCAGTAGGGACCCCTCCAGATCTAGCCGAGACTGTGAGGAGCCTCATGGTCGAATTACAAAGCTGAAAGGATGACAATGAGAGGATGATGAAAGAACAAGAGAAGCAAATAGAAATTAACGCAGTTTGAGAAATACTTCCGGAAGAAGTATCTGTCGAAAAAATATTTTGACGAAAAGACTAAAGAATTCTATGAACTCAAACCGGGGCAACTCACTATAGAGGAATATGTCAGCAGATTCCTCAAGTTGTTGAGGTATGTACCTTATATAAAAGCAGAAAAGGAAAAGGTGCAACGTTTCATTAGCGGACTACCTAAGGACTATTAGAACATAATTGAATTTGATGAGTCAAAGACCGTAGAAGGCACTATTCGAAAGGCAAGATATTGTCATGAACAATTTGGACATCAAACAAAACCTCGTGAAGGATGGAAACCGAAGAATAGTTTGGGATTTGAGATAAAGGGGATTAAATCCCCAAGATTTAAGAACTATAAGAAGAACTCAAGGATGAGCTTCCCAGCCCAGAGTGTACACTAGCAGAAATTTCCCTCCTTGGGTGGAAATAAAACCTCTGGATCTGTACCAGTGAAGGCTGATAACCCAAAGAGAGAACCTTTGAAATGTTGGGGTTGTGGAGAAGAACATATACTGAGAGACTATCCACACCGACAATAGAATAGTCAGATAATTTACAACATCCAGGAAGCTACCACCGTCAATGATGTGGCCGGGAGTGTGCCACAAATTTATGCAGCCTTGGATAATAACCAAGCCGACCACCAAGCTTCAATGGTGGAAATAGAAGGTATGATTTCCAACCATCTAGTGTCTATTTTGATTGACCCTGGTTCAAACTTGAGTTATATAGCCCCTAATACTATTGATAAGTGTAAACTACAACCACATAAACCTACCAAGCCATGGTTGGTACAGTTAGCCACTGACACCAAAAGAAGGGTAGTAGAGGTCATACCAGCCTGCCATTTAATGTTGGGTGAATTCCCCACCCAAGAAACCCTTAAAATATTACCCCTGGGATCGTATGATCTATTGATTGGTATGGACTGGCTAGCCGCCCATAAAGCCAGATTGGACTGTTACCATAAAACCTTAAAATGTGTAAGTAAAGAAGGAAAAAGAATAACCCTTCAAGGGATTCAAAAACCTCTCTCGGTGAGACAAATATCAGCTCTACAAATGAGAAGGTATTGCCAAAAAGGATGTCCCCTATATGAAATACAGGTATTGAAAACAATTGAAGGTGACAAACCAAGTCTCGAAGACCACCCTACCTTGAGAGAATACATAGATGTATTTCCAGAAGAGGTACCAGGTCTACCTCCGAGAAGGGACATTGACTTCTCGATAGAACTTGCACCGAGAGCGGTGCCGGTGTCTAGGACACCCTACAAGATGTCCTTTACTCTACTTGCTGTCACAATTAAAGCATAAACCTTTTTCTTTTCTTTCATCCAATTGTTGAGGTGTCAACCTTGTAGTTTGAGGTGTTTTAGAAGAAGGAACATTCTTCTCTCGATAGATGAAGAACTGCCACTAAGGTTTCTAACAGTTGCAGTTACTGAAGCACTACCGCTAGGGTTACTAGCAGGTGTAGTTGAAAAAACCCTAAAACTCTTGCCCAACACCTTATGATGGAACACCTTACTCAAGGAGAAGATATTCTAGTGCGCCTTAGTCCAACGCACCTCTTGGAACTCTCAGAAGGCAAAAACGTCAAGGTTGAGATTTTGGGTCAAAGTCAAATTTTGACCAGTTATCAGTCAACAAAAATCATGAATGAAAAGGTAGATTATCTACACTATTCATCTCTCACACGAACTCTTGAATATGACATGTGGATAATTGACAGTGGACATTCCAGGTATATGACAGGAGACCAAGTCAGACTCTCTAATCTGAATGAAAAGAGGACATCCTACAAGGTAGAACTTGAAGATAAGAACACCTATCTAGTCGAAGGAATTGGTCAAGCCTCCATCAAATTGAAAACATGTAACAATGTTCATTTGAGCAATGTCTTATATGTACCTGGTTTAGAAAAGAATCTTGTATCCATATCTTGCCTTGAAGACAAAGGAAACAAAATAACCTTTGTAGATGGAAAATTATTATCTTGGTCTAGAGACTCCAACATAGAGAACACTAGAATTATTGCAACCCGTGAAGGAAGACTATACAGACTACTAGAACGAAATGATGAAGCTCTTGTACATGATGAAGTCAATCCCAATGAAATTTGGCATAGAAGGTATGTTCATATCAACTATCAAGAATTACCCTTCCTCGAAAATATGGTTGAAGGAATACCAGAACTACAATCTACACATGAAGGAATTTGCAAAGGATGTTCTCTTGGTAAGAATGTTAAGAAACCATTATCAAGTAGCAATAATAGATCTAAAGAAATCCTAGATCTAATACATTCATATGTTTGCGGTCCGATGCCAGTAAAATGTCTAGGAGGTTCTCTTTACTATGTAATCTTCATAGATGATTACTCAATAAAGACTTGGTTATATCTCTTGAAGACAAAGGAAGAAGTTTTCAACAAGTTTCAAGAATTCAAAGCAGAGATAAAGAACCTCACAAACAAGAAAATCAAGACCTTGAGAACATATAATGGAGGAGAATACACATCCAAGTAATTTGTTGCCTTTGCAAATCGACAGGGGTTAGGAGGGAGCTAAATGTTCCTCATAATCCTCAACAAAATGGTGTAGCAGAAAGGAAGAACATATCTATTGAAGAAACTATGAAGGCACTAATGAACGATCAAGGTTTATCTATGTATTTGTGGGGAGAAGCAGCCATGACAACAATATATGTTCAGAATAGAAGTCCCCACCACATATTGAAGGATATGACTCTAGAAGAAGCGTTCTCAGGAAATAAACCTAATGTGGAACACTTAAGAATCTTTGGATACCATGTTTACATTCACATTCCCAAGGATAAAAGCAAGAAATTAGAACCCTCAAGAAAGAGGGAATATTTGTGGGATACAATGAATCATCCAAATCCTATAGAATCTATATCCCAAAACAACATAAGGTTGAAGTCAATAGAGACATAACCTTAAAGAAAAGATGGCTTTCAAGAAATCCATAAAAGAAATTATAGAAGAAGAAGAGTATGAAGAGTCTAAAAAAGAAAGCACATGTCTTCCAGAAAGTCAGAATGAAGAAACAAAACAACTTGATCATCTGATGAAACCATGTTAACCTATTGAATCAATCACTGTACCCAAAACCAAGAAATGTCCAGCTTGGCTTGAAGCTACTCTACAAGAAGCAGAAAGACTCAAAGCCCCAAGTGACACCTTCAGAAAAAAGAAAAATCCCAAAAGATTCTCCAGCTATGAAACATGTATGACAAAGATTCTAAATGAAGAACCCACCACATTTGAAGAGGAAACTCAGAAGAAACAATGGAAAGAAGCCATGACAGAAGAACACCTGTCCATCATGAAAAATGATGTATGGGAAATTGTGCCTAGACCCAAAGAAAAATCAATAGTAACTTCAAAATGGGTCTATAAGATCAAACATGCAACAGATGGAAGTGTGGAAAAATACAAAGCAAGGTTCGTAGCTAGAGGGTTCTCCCATAAGGAGGGAGAAGACTATGACAAGACATTTGCTCCTGTTTCCAGATATACTTCTATTAGAGCCATTATGTTTCTTGCTGCTTCAAAGGGATAGAGTTTACATCGGATGGATGTAAAGACAACTTTTCTCAATGGAGCAATCGAAGAAGAAGTATACATTGAACAACGTCAAGGATTTGAAGTACACTCCAAAGACACTCATGTTTGCAGATTAAAGAAATCCCTATATGGACTCAAGCAAGATCCAAGAGCTTGGTATGCCAGAATAGAAAACTACTTAATAAGACTTGGTTTCTCCAAGAGTCATGCAGATCCAAATCTCTACTACAAAGTCGTGAACAATGCACCTGTGATTCTATTGCTATATGTCGACGATTTATTCTTGACAGGTGAAGACTCTCTCATCACCAAATGTAAGAAGGAACTAGCTTTTGAGTTCGATATGAAAGATCTTGGTCTCATGCATTATTACTTGGGACTAGAAATATGGCAGAAGCGTGGTGAAGTATTCCTTGGACAAGGAAAGTATGCAACAAAGATTCTTCAGAAGTTTGGAATGATGGATTGCAAATCCATTGACACTCCTATGATCACAGATATAAGAAAAGTAAGAGACTCAGATTCTGATCCAATAGACCCGCCCCTATATTGGAAATTGATTGGGTCATTGATGTATTTACTGAATACTCGACCAGATATTTGCTTTGCTATAAACACCCTAAGACAATTCCAAGTGGAACCCAAATATGAGCATTGGATAGCTGCAGAGCATGTTATAAGATATATTCGTGGGATGCTAAACTATGGTTTAAGATATACCTCATCTAGTGATATACAACTTCATGGATTCACAGATTCAGATTGGGCAGGGAGTGCAGAAGACATAAGGAGTTCTCCAGGGATGTGTTTCATATTGGGCTCCGTTATGATATCTTGGGGCAGTAGGAAACATAATTCTGTCGCACTCAACACAACATAAGCATAATATATTGCAACATGTGAGGCATGTACATAAGTAGTATGGCTACGAAAGATGATTTATGGATTATTTGATGAGGTTCCAGATTCGACCATAATATACTGTGACGATCATAGTTGTATAAGGCTATCCCAACACCCAATGTTTCATGAATGGTCGAAACAAATTGAGATCAAATACTACTTTATTCGAGATAAAGTCCAGGAAGGAGAAGTGAATCTCCAATATATCTCCATAGATAAGCAGACAACAAATATTTTGACAAAGCCTTTGTCCAGGATAAAGTTTTCATACTTACGAGACAAGTTGGGGATCGTGGAGATAACTCCCTTAGCTGAAAGGGAAGAGATGGCTCTCCAGGTTGGGAGGGAGCACTGCTATATCATTGATTTATGGACAATCATTTTCTAGTTTGGAAAATGGTCCAGGATGGGCAGTTCCTTTCCAGTTCGGAAAATGGTCTAGATTGGACAGTCATTTTCGTAATGAAAATGGTATGATAGATTGCTGATGTACCATAGACAACGATTCCCCTTGTGGCCAACATGGGGGAATGGTCTAGGACAATCATTCTTCTTGGCAGTCACTTTCAATAGTGGTAAAGTAGAATGGTTCGCCTTGCTGGGCAGTCATTCTTTTGAAGTTCACAATTGTGAGCAATTTCGAAGAATGGTCCGTTTTGGAGGTTGGTGCAGAACAATCATTTCCTTAGGAAATGGTCAGGACAATAATTCCCTAGGGTAGACTCATTCTCTCTAGGTTGCACTATGTTTAGTGCCAGAGGAATGGCCCAGTTAGGTGAATGGTCCAGGTTCAACAATCAAGGACATGCATTCCCTAGGGCAGACTCATTCTATCCAGGTTGCACTATGATTAGTGCCGAAGGAATGGCCTAGTTAGGTGAATGGTCCATGCTCAGAAATCAGGGACAATTATTCTTCCATGCTTGGGAAGAATAGTCCAAATTGCCCATGGTTGATGCTTCTACTGTATGAGGGCATATGCGCTTCTAGATGTCACAGATGTGAGTGGAAGAATGTCCCAGATGACTCAACTTTTATCATGATATTGTTTATGCAGGTTGATATCAGATGATATGAATGTTGTAGAGATTGTATGTCTCTTGACAATAGTTTTATACTACTGTGGTGGATGTGTTCCACTGATTGTGACTATGTGTCACTAGTTAGTAGCCGTGTGCTACCTGTTATGGTTGTGTACTGCTGGATAGTAGTTATGTACTACTATGGATAAACACAGTTGTTTTCTATCAGATGACATTGTATTGATTGTCATGGAGATTATCCAGTTGGATAATGTTGATGATGCTCATGATTTGATCATAAGATAGCCCGTGTGTCTATGATGATGCTACTGGTTGAATGATTTGTTTGTGCTCAAGACCATTTCCTTTTATACCTCCCTAGCTAGGAGGGAGTGTTGATATTATGGTAGCTGCGAGAGGTATAAACATCCACTTGTGACCTTTGATGAGATTAGAATATTCCAGGAATCAAGAAGAACCCTAAAAGACTTGGACATAACCCTAGAAGTAAAGTCGGCTAAAGAGAATACTTTATATTGATTCTTTAGCCTCCAGAAAGAGAAGTCGGCCCAGACAACCTGGAAAGAGCAGTATAAATATAAGGCGCCAGAGCTCATTTGATACACACAAGTCACAATTGCATAAATCCAGTAGTGCACAAGTCTGGGAAGCAATTGCAGCTGCAGTTACTGCAACCTGTAATTTCAGTCTTTCTGGGTTGGACTTTTTGATCAATCTTGGTTATCTTTGCTTGGTGCATTAGCCTTGGTTGGCTATTGAATTGCTACTGGAATTCTTCTCTCTGTCAAGGTCAAGGTGCCCGGGGGTGGCATTCGTGCCTATGGTTGGGTGACAATATTGCTATACTGTCTATGGTTAAATGAGCACACCAACTTTTCTAACAACACCATCCACTTCTAATGGTTCTATCTTCATGGAGGGTTTCAGAGGTACATCGGTTGAGTTGAAAAGTCTCTCCAGCAAAACCATCTAGCTTGGGTTGAAATTTGTTTTGACCTATATAGCCCTATGCCCTCCAATCATTTTGGGATGTGATTGACCTGTTGATTGATCAATTTCTAGCTCTGTCCCATCTTACTCCTCATCCAAATCTATGCTTGAATTTGAATATTCGTCGATTAGAGTTAGGAATCTTTTGATCTATTTCTCATCGTTAAACACCTATCATTGTTTTATGTTATCAAGGATGACAGTTCTATGCATGCCCTGAATGGAATAAGAGAGGTGATTTGGATTAGGTGGTTTCAAAGTTATAGTGGAACGGTCCAAGCCATCAACTCTCATATTCTTTTCCCGAGGGACAATAGTGATGTCAACAACTTCGAAGAAATTGTCTATCATATCCCATATTGCGTGATTAAATTGCCTAACCTCAGATGCTTAGCTTGGCATTCGTTTCATACTTGATTCACGATCAAATCAGAGTCTCCAAATACCTTGAGTTGTTTTACCACCATCTTCATCATCGTTTCTAACCCCAAATTCATCATCGTTTGTACATTCAAATTCCAGCTTGAAGCCATGCAGGAACTCTCTCCCCTTGGGTGAGATCAACATGACACCTGCCCCATTGCCTTCTTTATTACATGCATCATCAAATTGTAATGTCCACAATTCTGAAGGGATGGACCTTTCTCCTTCACACATCAAAGGGATGCAATAATTTTCAACAGAGGCTTCATGATTGAGCACGGATTTCCTAATATTGCTTGTTATATAGGAATGGAAGTTGGTGGGATTTTTAAGATGGCTAATCACATGTCATTTTAGGCTCCCTATACAGGTAGTGGGTTTCCTCCCCAAAGATAAGAATGGTGGCATAATACAAGTCAAATTTGATACCCTATATAAGTGCCCCAATGTAAAAGCATATAAAAACATATGCACCTTGAAATATAAAGATATAGATTACTTTCAATATAAAGATAAACTAATTACTTGGAATAATTTTCATATTCATACTGCAGTTCTATTACCTTTCCATGGAAATAAACTAATAACTTTCTAGCATTCACCTTCAGTTCTATTACCTTTCCATGGAAATAAACTAATAACTTTCTAGCATTCACCTTCATATGATCAATGCATACCATCAACAATAAATGTAGGCCGATATCCCTACATTCTGGGTTCTGACAGCAAAACAAAACATGTATTTGTATTTAATGCAAGATAAATATCCTTTGAAAAAAACACTTTTGAAAAATCAACCTAAATGTAGCAACTCATAAAGGAACCACCCTTGCTGATATAGAGATCCAAATATAGGAAGAACAACCCAAAAAGGAAATGCCAAGCTAATGCAACAACCAAATATAAAGATTCCCAAGAATGCCATACGTCCACTGAAAGCTTAGCGTCTAAAGGCTAAAATAAGTTTAAAATCAGCTTATTGATTGTTGTGATAGCAAACTAGTCTGCAACTTGTTGTACTTAGAAGATACAATCAAGCAGCGGACAACTAGCAAATAGCCTTGCCCGTCAACAAGAGAAAAAGCCTTTGGGAGAAAAAAATATTAAGCCAGTGATCTTATGGCTGGGACTAAACAATAATCCATATCTACGACAACTAACAAGAGAGTAAGGGAATTCTTTTAAAAAAAATTACTACTTCTAGATAACATCGACATGAGACGCTAAATTCATTGCAAAGTTAATAAGTCCCAAAGGGACAACATATGAAATATTTAGTTTCGAAAAGATTTTGACATCATTCCTGCACATACTTATCCTGCGAACCACAGGTGGATAAGATAAAAAAGTAACACATAAGCATAACATTACATAGGATATTTTCCAGCTTTGATCATACCTACACCATGCCATGAAGATTCTTTGTTCACACTTAGCTTGTGATTTGCATGTGTAACATGCATTGAATCTACTGTCATTAACATCATTAAAGAAAATATAATATGTACATTTGAACATTTCTCAGTCTCTCTTTTTTATTATTTTCATTCCTTCAAAGAAGAAGCGGTGATTGTAGGGCGTTGTTTAAATGTTTTATTTTTTGAATTTTTTTGTCAGAATTCGATGAAACAAATTTTGGTGAAATTCCCATTTTCTGTTGTTTAAATTGCATTTTTGAATGCATAAATGGATTCCACATCCTGAAAAATCCAGGGGTACCCAGATTATACAGACTCAACCACTCAAATCTACAGTTTCAACAATTTCTGGCCAAATGGAAAATATACCCGAAAAA